>JARJDW010011709.1:0-10059 GCA_030264715.1 Adinopsis sp. GC000173
AATTTTTAATTTAAAAAAAAATAATTTACGGCACAATATAGCACAACTCGAGCACAAATCAGCACAATCATTAAAATTAAATAATTTTATAAGTGGGGGGCTAACTTCGTTGAGCCACAAAATTATCTGCAATTTAAAAATTACACTAGAAATGAGTCTTTTACAAAATTCATTTAAAAATTTTGATTTTATAACAACCGTACATTCAATAAATTACTAAAAATTAATTAATTTGCCACAATTAATGAACAATAAATAGTTGGAGCATTATTATTGTAGAGAATTATTTTCGTAGTAATTTAAAAGCAAATTGATTGATAGATGGTCGAGCTGGAAACAATTACCCGTTCAAATATATTTTTGGTGTAGTTCCATTAGATGAAATTTATATGTTTGAATATTAAACACCCACTGAAAGTTGATCAATCTTCTATCTAAACACGCGCGCATGGTTTTAGTATAAGAATTATAAGGCAGTAAATGATTAATTCGGATTTAAAGTAATATATGTCTTCAATAAATGGAAACAGCTTTCGTACGCCCACTATCAAATCGTGCGTAACATCAGCTGCACATATATGATAATGCTGATAAAGCGCTAGAGTTGTAAAATAGTATACGTATTTCTCCAACAGCTCCGACTCGATCGATTTCAGATGTATCATATATAAAATCTACTACTACCGTATTACTTACGAAATAACTTTACTTTTGATTTTATAGCTTTATTATATCGAAAATAAAATATAACAATAAAAAGCGCTTACAAAGTATGATTGAAAAAAAAACACACACACTCACACACGATTGCAATAATAAGTTTTACAACTGTGGAACAAGTTGTAAAATTCCTTATATGATATATGGATTAAAACAAGTCATAGCTTTTAATACACTTTCTATTATATAATCAAATTTAAACAATTCCATAATAATAATTGGAATTTTAATCAATACATTTTAAATTTAATTGGAATTTATATGCAATTTATTATATTTTCTATTAATGTCCTTGTTGTGTTATTTATCATTTTTGATGGCATTTTTTATATATACCGGGTGGTTCATATTAGATTTTCTTTTTAAAACTTTCATTTTGAGTTGTCAGAAGCTATATTCCAGAAATGGCAATTTGGGTATTGCCTTTAATAGTTCCTACAGTTTCCAGATTTGCGACGTAGGACCACTTCACAAATAATTGTCCACTGGCTTCAAATCTTATCTTCTTTGACACCAAGTGTAAATAACTGATTTAATAGTTTTAGACTTGGGAGTGTAGAATTTTAATTGTTTGTTCAGAAAACCATATTTTTCTTAAACCAGGCACCACTTAATTCCATATCTCAATATTGCCGACGCTATGGAATTATACAGGTTTCTTAGTGAGGCGTTTTTGAGTTATTATTATTATATTGTATCTGAAGTCTATGAAATTTCAAGGAACTTGTATTTTACGGAATAATACTAAAAATATTGGAACTTTGACTTGTTTAGACCAAAATTAAGTCTCAAATAGTCACTTTCAAAGGTTACATTGACCTCTTCAAGACAACTTGTGGATTGATAAGTTGATTTAACAATGACACTCTCGAAGGCAATTCAGAAATTGCATCTAAAAATTAGAGCTCCATTCAGATTTTGATGTCCAATTTGATAATCAGTGTAAAGCTAATTTAAATCATCATTTGGAATAAATTGCATACTTTTTTAAATAAAATTATAATCAATAATTTATAGGATTACCACTTTTGTCCATATCTCAATATTGCCAATGTTATGAAATTATACAAGTTTCTTTGTTGGTCGTTTTTGAGTTTTGGGAAAAATATACATAGAAGAGTTCAAAAGACTTAACTTCCTAACTAAACAAAAATAAATATAATATGTAAAATTTTGCTGGCCCTCTGAAGTCTACAAAATTTTGATGAACTTATATTCAACGGAATTAAACTAAAAATGATAGCATCATTGACTTCTTCAGACCAAAAATACGTACCAAATATTCACTTCCAGAGGCTACATCGAACTCTTCAACACAACTTGTGGATTGATAAGTTGATTTGGCAATGACAATGAACAAATTGTATACCTTTTTAGAGTAATTATTAGTATTTGCATATTATATGAACCATCCTTTATATTTCATATAAAATTCCTAATTGTTTTTAAACTTTGCGGAATGTTGCCTGCCATAAAATTTCTTATAATGTCACAAAAATTGCATCACAACTTTTTAAATAAATTAATTGCGGCAATTAGTTATAGATAACAACGCTTTCTAAACTATAAATGAGTAATTTTGCTGCACGATGAGAAAATTCGCTGAAAAGAAAAATGAAAAAATCGTATTGTATTCCTATACTACCTGACGATGAATAATTAAAAGGAAAAAGTGTATGTATGTACAGTTTATTACATGCAACCCAGCGCTATTCTTATTGTAAATTAATTATATACACATAATACCTGTTTTATACACCAAGAGAGGAATACATTTCTGATAAATTACTGAATTTATTCCACATCTAATATACAAAAAGAAACAATTTGTTTTAATCGAGAGTCTCTTTAACATAAAAACGCAATTAACTACACATACATAATTTAATTGTAATTTGCAGTTTGATAAATGACGCTGAAATTGTCATTTTTTTCCTACTCGTTTTCTTTCTCTCTCTTTCGAAAACTGGAAACAATCGCATTTTATTGGTGCAGATACTCGTGTATTTTGCCAAGAATTCTATTAATTTATCTTCTTTTACAGTTTCCTGTTGTGAAATTTATTTTCGTGTCGGTAAGTCAACATTTTTTTTTTTTCGTGTTTTATGTTCAACTCATGCAGGTTTGATTTTCGATTGCCATATGCTTAAATCAACCTTTCTATTTACTTAAAAGTTTTTTTCCTTCTTATTATTTGATAAATTAACTCAACATAATTTTTCAATACAGCGCGCTATGTAAATATTTAAACGCCGTGTCGGATTATCGCGCGCGAAGTTCCGAAAGAATTATTTATAATGTGCAAAAGGATGAATTAGTCGTTAAACATTTACATATTTGATGCGAATAAAAATAGAATGGTTCAAGATTTTTGTCAAGGTTCGCATATTTTTCCCTTTAAGAGTTTAATTGATTGCAAGGTATGTAAGTAGGTACATATTGCCAAATCCAAACAGCAGCGACGACATACTTCACGAATAGAGCTAATCCAATCAGCATCGAATAGATTTATATAAAGAGCCGAATCAATTTCTCATAATTTAATTTTATTGGCAATTAAATCGATTCAAAACCGATAAAAACGTAATTAACTAAGCTTTTCTCAATTTATTTCCATAATAAAAATCGTGGCGTTAATTTTTCACCTCAATATCATTAGCATTAACGGTATTCAGCGTTTTCAAAATTCCAAATAAAACGTTCGAAATTTTAATCGTAAAGCGAAATCATTTGTTATTCAAAACTGATTTTCTTATATAATTCACTGGTAAATATGATAATTCATTGAAAATTGGAAAAAAAACACGAAAGATATGGTTATTACTAGGACAAAATTTACTAAATCTGTTTCTTGGTTTCTTCTTGATTATCCCAGGAATTTCCAGTAAACCCTTAGACTTAAAAAAGTATAGATTTTTATTTCATTGTTCAGAATTTTTAATTAGGCTAAGAAATATTTCCTTGGCAAATTTGGGAATAAGTTTAGATTTTTTGTTATTGTTCTGCATATACTCCAAAAACTTCATTGGAGTCATGGGTTTTTGCATTTTACAGGGAAAAAAATCCAGAATTTTGTAGGAAAATGTTTTGGAAATTAAAAATTTTGCGTTAGTTAGTTAGTAAATGCAATGGATTTCTTCATATTTCAATATTTTGAAGATTTATCATTGTCCTTGGATGTATAATAATGCAAATTAATATTTATACTAAAAGTTTCCATTGCATTATTTGATTTTTATTACAATTTCAAATGCTACTAATTTTCTCTAAGAGCATATTCACTTTTTTAATTATGTGGATTAGATCATTTTGATTAATTTGGGAATAATTCGTTCGTTAGACAAAAATGGGAATAAGTTTAGATGTTTTGTTATTGTTTTGGATATATCTACTCCGAAAACTTTATTGAAGCCATAGATTTTTGCATTTTACAGGATAAAGGATAAAAAATTCCAGAATTTTGTAGGTAATTGTTTCGGAAATTACAAATTTTGCGTTAGTTCTTTAGTAAATCCAATGGATTTCTGTACATTTCAAAATNTTTCCATTTCATTATTTGATTTTTATTACAATTCCAAATGCTACTAATTTCCAATAACAGCATATTCACTTGCTTAATTATGTGGATCAAATAATTTTGTTTGTTTTTGGGATCATTTGCTCATTTTCGTGTGTATTTAGTGAGTTTATGCGCATTTTCAGTTGCACTAGATTTATGTGAGGAAGAAAAAATAACGCGGCGTTTCCACTCCAGTTATATAGGAGATCAGATATTTTCACTCGCGTAATCTTACGCAAGCGACCTCATTCGCACAACCGGAAATAGTACTATGAACTAGTCCAATGCAATTTAAAATATTATTTCTATTCCAAAAAATAGAAGCACAGCGCTGTTGAACGAACGAGATGCTGCTTTGCTTTTCGTGTGGTGGGTAATGCACTTTGTGTATACTTGTGTGTGTGTATAAAGATGTATATAAGCGCTTTTATGTACTTATAGTACAACGTTGCATACATGCTGAGCATTTATGAGTTTGACTTTGAGGTTAGTGGCCTGTCCAAGCCTTATAAACCTTCATGAATTAATGATACTGTTAGTTACAAACGAATTACTTTATCAATAAATTTTTGTTTTAAACTATTTTTTCTCGAAAAATTTCTACACATAGTTCCTGCGCGCAACACAATCGCACGCTTATCGCGCCAACTCTGCTGATAATTAGGTGCTATTGTAGACCAATTAATTTAAACGCATACAACGCGGAAATCGTTGCTTTTGTACCTCCTTGGACGCTAATGCATAGTCAAGATTTGGAAAATATTGGGTGTTATTTAACTGCTATTTAAGATGTACTTATTATATTATTGCCGTACTTCGTGATTGGAATTTTTATTGTATTTGTAGAGTAATTTTCCTAAAAGCAATCAAATTTTAATAACAATTCCGACAACGCCTTAAATATAAATAAAATAATTTCATATGAAATTCGGAAAGGAATATTGTTTCAGAAAATTAGCTAATAATTTATTAATTAAATACTGTTACTTAACTTTGAATTTTGGACTAAAATTATTCTAATTTAGACACTGATTAATCTTGATAAATTTATAAAAGTTGCAAACTGTTAAAAAATGTCATTGTAAGTTTAATATCTCAAATACAAATTAAAAGGCTGTCTAAGCCTTATAAACCTTTATGAATTAATGATATTGTTAGTTATAAACGAATTACTTTATCAATTAATTTTTCTTTTAAACTATTTTTTTCTCGAAAAATTTCTACACACAGTTCCTGCGGGCGAGACAATCGCACGCTTATCGCGCCAACTCTGCTGATAATTAGGTGCCAATGCAGACCATTTAATTTAAACGCATATAACGCGGAAATCGTTGCATTTGTACCTCCTTGGACGCTAATGCATAGTCAAGATTTGGAAAATATTGGGTGTTATTTAACTGCTATTTAAGATGTAGTTATTATATTATTGCCGGACTTCGTGATTGGAATTTTTATTGTATTTGTAGAGTAATTTTCCTAAAAGCAATCAAATTTTAATAACAATTCCGACAACACCTTATATATAAATAAATTAATTTCATATGAAATTCGGAAAGGAATATTTTTCCAGAAAATTAGCTAAATACTTATTAATTAATTATTCTAATGTAGACAATGATTAATCTTGATACATTTATAGATGTTGCAAACTGTTAAAAAATGTGATTGTAAGTTTAATATCTCAAATACAAATTAAATTTAGTGGCCTATCCAAGCCCAATGATACTGTTAGTTACAAACGAATTACTTTATCAATAAATTTTCGTTTTAAACTATTTTTTCTCGAAAAAATTCTACACACAGTTCCTGCGCGACACAATCGCACGCTTATCGCGCCTGCCTTGCTGATAATTAGGTGCCAATGCAGAGCAATTAATTTAAACGCGGAAATCGTTGCATTTGTACCTCCTTGGACGTTGCTAATTAAAACGATTTTTTCACCGATATTTTACAGTACACGGTTTAGATGTAAATGCGAGGATTACAAAACGTAAAAAATATATCTTTAAATAACCTTAAAGTATAAGAACGAGTGTGTTCCTTTTGTTTTGTTTCATAAAAGCATTATTTTTTTTTTGTTATAATTTATGTGCTTTTTTACAACGTGCGCAAATAAATTCTCCTTTGTTTAGCAATACAAATAAAAAAAGTTTAATGAGGAATTTATGTATTTTGTTTTGGACAATTTTTTCTAAGGTAGGAATGGGAATTATTCGACAAACGTACATACATTAAATTAATTGAATCACTATATAATTAAACGGCAATTGTTATGACAAAAGCTTATTAAACTTCGCCAAATTGCCTATATAGAAATTCAGATTGAAATCTAAATTATTTACACTGCCAATTATTCATGAATTAGTTCATTTCATCGGACGTTTTTCCAACATCAACAACAATCGCTTTATGTGCGCCAACAAAAAAAGATTACGTGGAGTATATACGAGATATATTTTATTTTTATTTTTTTATTATTATTATTATTTTTTGAAGAAAACAGCAGCTCGATTGTGACTTGTTCAATAAACTACAATATCAGGCCATGCTGTCCCACACACTTTCTATTATCTAATTGTTATTTATCTTGAACTGAAACATTTCAATTTCAATTAGAATTAAAATAGAGTAGTATATAACAATGGAATGTTGTTGTTGTACATTTTTGTGTCGATGGCAAAAAAATGCAAAGTTTTTTTCTCGGAATTGAAAACTAATTTCGATGAATGACTAATATGTATAATTTACGACGCTTTTAGTTTATGGTTTGGAATGATTAACAAATACATACAAATTTATGGTGATGATTAAACTTGCCAATAAATACGATTATGTCATGGTTTTGAGTCAAACATAATCAATCTTGATAAGATTGTAAAAAAATTGCAATATGTATTTTTATGATAAGTACATGCAATATATATTTGTTAAAAATTGTAAGTATGTATGATTGTACAATATATACATTCACATTGTGCATGTATAAATTGAAGTTGACATTTTTGTTAAAGTCTAGCATAATAGAAAATAATATTGGGTCTATATCTATCTAATGTTTAAGATATGGAAATTGTGTGAAAATTGTCGACAAAAAACACTTTTTGGTAAGACTGCAATCAGTGCCGGATTAAGAATGATTGAGGCACTAAGCTAAAACTCTAATAAGGTTTTAATATGTGACTATACCATTTGGGATAAAGTAGGATAGATAGGCAGAAAGTATAGATAAGAATTGTGGATCTCTGGTGCTCACTGATGTTCATTTGGTGCTTATTCGGTATGCAATTGGTGCTCAATTGGTGCTCCATTGGTACCCACTTGGTGTGCGTTTGATACTCACTTGGTGTTCAATTGGTGCTCATTTGATGCTCACTTGGTGCTCAATTTGTGATCAATTGGTGCTCATTTGGTGGTCATTGGTGTTCTATTGGTATTCAATTTGTGCTCTATTGGTACCCATTTGGTGCTCAATTAGTGTTTATTTTGTATGAAATTCATGCCCAATTGGTGCTCATTTGGTGTTCTATTGGTGCTCATTTGGTGCTCAACTGCTCAATTTGTGTTCACTTGGTGCTCATTTGGTGCTTACTTAGTACGCAATTAGTACTTATTTGGTGTGAAATTGGTGCTCAATTGGTGCCCACTTGGTGCTCATTTGGTACGCACTTGGTGTTTATTTGGTGCTCAACTGGTGCTCACTAGGAGCTCAATTAGTGCTCAATTGGTGATCATTTGGTGTTTATTTGGTGTTTTGTTGCTACTTTTTAGTTGTAAGAAGTCCATATTCCAACTTCAAGCGGCTCAGAGACATTCTTTTGGTTGGCCATAGTTTAGGACTCCAATTATCCTAGTTTCGACACTGATTAATCTTGATAAACTTATAAAAGTAACAAATTGTTAAAAAATACAATTGTAACTTTAATATCTCAAACACAAATTAAACTTGACGCTTTTGTTGGGACTTAACATGTGGAAAATATTATTCGGTCTATAAGTGCCTTGAAATTACATTATTAGCGTCTACCAACGTTGTGATTTTCTTCTATTTTGCGATTTAATTTTAACCGAAACAACAGTATAATTCAATTACAATTCGCACAACATTGACAAATATTGTGTGATTTAAATGCTATTAAATAATTTTATTTGCAGCAACATGTATAAAATTAACTTTATGATGTTGTACGATTTTAAACATATGCAAACGTTTTCACTTAATGAGCTTATAATATTCAGTAGTATATTACAAAATTGGTGAAGCGCCAATTTCAGCTTTTAAGATAATAATGTACAATGTAATATGATATGTATTATATAATTCAATAGCCCAGCTTTATTATATATTCCAAATATATGCATTTAATTTGGTTCATTCCAAAGGAATTAAAATTAAAGTTGTTATATTGTCTGCATTTTGATTTTACTAGCCGCATATTTTAATTAATAATCTCGTTTTGTCGGTGTTCATTTACATAAAAAATTGTTTTTTTAATATTTTATATTTGAATTACATTTATTTAAATTTGTTTTCAAAATAATGTTACACAGCCTACATTGAAATGTTGATCAATATGAAGTTCGAGGAGAACTGTCTTAAAGTACATATACACATTATTTGAATCCAATTTTCATATTTTTGCATTTTTTCTGTATAGTAGATTTTTTCAGACAACATTAAAAATTAGATTCACCTTATTTCACTTTCAAATTTGTTTACATATTTAAGTAAATGCAACGTACGCTACGTACTTACAACACTTTTATTCTAAAGAGATTCAATAAATTGTATATGAACATATATAAAAATACTTTCTACTTTTTGTCCGAATAATAAAAGTGACAATTAGATTTTGAATTCGTTAGAAGCGGAAAAAATGCTTCAAATTTTAATAAAAGCATGAAACTTGACAAATATCGCATTTGTGAACATTAAATACATATAACGCATGCAAGAGTTCTTCTATTTTATGATTTATGACGTTCACTAAATATACTTAAAAAAAAATCTACAGAAAGAATTAGCTATAGTCTCGAATATTTATATTTTAAATTTGTTAGGATTCCAAAAATATGAATAACAGATCAACTTTTAACAAAAAAATTACATATAAATACTTCTAACGCTTCATATCTACCTTGAATACTTACTTTTATTCTAATTAATTTTTCTTTTAACCGAATATAAGTCTGGAAAATTAAATTTTTATTTTGTTACAATAGAAAATTATGATTTCTAATAATTAAATATAATTTTTAATCTTTTTTTGCATTGCAAGATGTTTTTTGCCTCTTCATCCCTAAAATTACTTACCTTAATCTTAAATAACACTGTTGCGATTCTTGTTATTTAGGGACAAATTCTTGTGTGAAATGGGACAAAGGGAGTAATATTATTTAAATATAATTTCACGCTGAGACTTGAAGTAGGTACACGCATAATAATTGTTTTTGGCAAATTAATTAACATTATTATTCATACAATTAATTATTCATGTAATTCAATAATTGTAGACAGCAGAAAAAAAACGTTAAGCGAGATTACGGATTGTAATAAAAATGAATTAGATATTCGTCAAAAAGCAGCGTACGCGTACATACAGAGCCACAACACAAACATTTTTGATTGTTCATCATCCAGCGGAAATAAGCGCACAGGATGTTAATTGTCATTAAAATTATTCACGAAATAAAAAAAAACGTTTGCTTTAGACATATTATTCGAAAGTTCATTATAAATGAACCGAAATTATTCACACAATTGGTTAACTATGTAGGTAATA
>JARJDW010011713.1:0-14462 GCA_030264715.1 Adinopsis sp. GC000173
ATATGAATTCAATAAAAACTTTATGAAGTGCATTTTTACCATTAACATTACAATCAATAATTTTCGTAAAAAATATAATTTTAGAAAGGCGCACTAATTCGCTTTTTAGTGATTATTGCAATACCTCTCAAATTGTGTTTAACTATTATTTTAAAAATACCAATGCACTTTTATTTGATTTATAAAGATTTCAACAAACAAATGATAAATTAATAATTAGTAACAAGATATTTGCCAATATTATAATAAATAATGGAAAGTGGAAAGGAAACCGCCGAACGAAAATATGTATTAGCATCTCTTACCTATTAATATGCATTAAAACCTACTATAGTTAATCTATTAAAAACATTAACATCTGCATCACTAATGTGCATCCTAACTAACTAACTATTAAAATAGAAATTGTAATTCACGATAAAGATGGTCATTTAGATGTGTAAAGAGCTAATTTGAATTACCCACATTATTTTCGTTTCCAATTAAATAATTATAAAAAGTAATTATCGGATAAAAGTTGACTCCACATTAATAATTCAAAAAACACATTTAATGTACCGTTACAATCTATCAACTATTTTGTGAGATTTATCGCTCTCGTTGAAAGAAGCCCAATGTTGATAAACTAAAACATTTTGTTTTATCTTAGCACTCTAAAATTAACAATTAATATTATCAGAATGAAATTGCTTTGATAACTGATTAATAAACAATGTAATAGTTAATTTGAAATTATATATACAGTATGGTGTATATGCACTAAAAATTAATTAATTAAAACAGAGGCGATTTAGGTTTAATTTAGATGACTCAAAAAGGCAATAAAAATCCAATATTTTTTAAATATTTTTAATTATATAAAGTACTTATTACATTATATCCATGAGCTTTAAACATCTGCAACAAAATTTTAGAGTTAATTTAAAATAAACAAATTTAAGATTAAAAAATTAGAATACGAATTAAAACAAATGCAATTGAATAAGTAAAATATAAAATTGTTTTATTAATATAATAAAAACAGTGACATTAAATTTTCGGTAATAATGAATTAGAAAAGATAATAGTCAACCGAAATTAAATTAGAACTCTGCAACAAATGAATTCTTATTGAATAGGTTTCTATACCTGCGAAGGGACAAGTATTTATTATTGATGGTTGAAATAAAATGTATTACTTTCCAAGCGTCGTCATAAATGATCATTTAACACAAAATTGATCTAAATATTTCGAATTCATTGGCTGCAGAGAATAACTACTAATAGATGATATGTATATGCTGTATTTCTCCAAAGTAAGTGTCCGATTTTTAACACTTTAGTCAACTATAAAGTACAATAGTAAAATTAAATATTACAGTTTTTTTCATGTTATTGAGTACAACTAAGTGAAAAGGAACTATTCGCATGGAGTTTCAGATTTGCTGAAAATCCTTTTACATACAGGTAATATGTTTTGTTTGTTTTTTTACCTGCCAATAATTTGTTCAAGCATATTATTCATTATTTGAATAATAACCAGCAATAAGGCATACTAAAATTCTTCTCAAAATGTTTAGAACGTAGTAAACGAAATTAGTTAATAGATACTGAGCATTTAAGATTTAAAAACTTATTTTACGAAACAGAAAACCCAAAAATTAATCAATATATTCGCTACACAATCTTTTGCAGATTTTTCTAATAATTTTGACAATATTTTGATACAAATAAAATTCCCAAATCGGACACTTGCTTTGAAACAGCAATATTTAAATTAAAGACTGATTGACATTAAAGAAAAATAACAAACAAACTTTTTACAACATTTGACTATCTATGATGAAATTGTGAAATATGTATGTGTATAAAAATTAAAATTTACGTACCAATTCGGTGTTAATTCCACTCAATCTTACATATTTATATCCTTGATGGATACAACATCTAAAATTAAACAAATGTTAATATTTTTCACCTCGAAGTAGAACTAAGTAATGAACTTACGATACGGATGCGATGTCCCATAGCCTTAGCTGGTAGATTGCTCTTAAACTTAGCACGCACTGATCCGCTTGTGCCGTGTGGTCGTGTAACTTTGCCCCAAATCGCACGTACTTTCGTCTTGTAGGATTTCGGTCTCAGTGGAACACAAGTAGGGTTCTTCGCTTTGTATACATACACGCACTTTTTGCCTACGTAAAACCAACTATCAGCTTTATCCTTGGTGCCTTCAATTTTCAACAAGGCGCAATTCTCATTTTGGTGGCTGCGGCCGCGTTGGTATCCAGTGAAAACAGCCTTCGCATACAGGCGACCGTGTCGCTTCTTCCTCGGTTTCCTCTTCTTCTGTTCGGTCTCAGGCTTCTCGCCTTTCTGTTTTTTCTCTGGCTTTGGTTTTGTTGTATCAGCCATGGCTAAAAAAGATAAATGGAAATATGTTAGACACGTTTGAACATAACCTGCATATAAACACTACGTTTATTTATCTTCTAACATCTACGTTATATGAATTAAAATCTCAACAAAATATGAAAATATTCATCTTAGGATTCATCATTAAGAATTTAGAACAGGTATTTTGTTTAAAAAATTGCTATAAATTAAATAAACTTACGATTATTATGAAATGGTATACGTACCGGATGCCTGTTATACACAAAAAGAACTAAATTGACAGCGCATATTGCCAACATTATTTCAGCCACATTGAACTACCGTAATTCGCGCAAACTTCACTTGTATCACAGCCGGGATATTCAAAATAGCGGAGTAAAAGAAAATAAATACGTATTTTAAAGTTTTATTTATGAATTATAATAATATATAAGTAAATTAATATAATTTATTACAAATGAAATTATATACACAATGTAATCGAAAAATGTCGATTTTTAAATTCATTGATCAATATATATAAATTGTTTTATCTGGCGTTCTCTCAAATGTCTTTAACACTTTTAGTATCAACCACTAAAAGCAGCAACTGTAGTAGCAATAAATTAGTTAAAGTGAAACCTAAATTGGAAGGGACTGCCGTGAAACGAGTGAAAATGAAAATTGTTGGGCATGCCGCCTTTGCCGGATTCGGGATCGAGCGGATCTTCGCCGTTATCGAATTGTGCACGCTTCTCCTCATCGGTAAGCACCTAGAAAAATCAGTGAATAATTTACTTTGTCTTGAAGATGAGCTCAGAAATATATTCTAAGATTTCTGTTGTTTCATTTGTGTAATTTAATAATTTTTTAAATTGTTTGAATGATTTAAAACATATGGTTCACCAAGTGACTGCAGTGACCTTCTTACAATATTTATTCTAAGAGCTTGTTGCTGAAATTGTTTTTTGCAATGAAATGTAGCAATAGAATATGGATCAAAATGAAATGAGTAATTTTAGGTAATAAATGATTACATTTCTTGGTATTTTTCACGTCAATTATTTTAAGGGTTTGTTTAAACCAAAACCAAGCAAACTGATCATTTATTACTTATTTTCTAAGTAACTTTAGTTTTGTTTTTTTCTCAGTACGGTTAGCTACTAGTCAATTAGTGGAGGAATTGAGCTTGAATAAATGCGCACACAATTAAATAACACTCATTAATATATTTTATGATTTTTCTTGTTCATGTACGTCTTTTTTCTTTAATATTAATTAACAAAATATTATATGTACAATAGATAAAATGTCATTTATAAATAACTACATGGTTTTGACATCATGCGTAAAATCATGTATATGTAATAAAAATAAATTACTTTCTTTCTTTGTGATGTATATGTAAATTTATATATAAATATATAAAAATTGGAATCATTAAGTACTAATTAATTAAAAATTATCTCGATTTTCTAAACACACTCAACTCATAAATACTTTCAGACAATCTACCAATACCATTTAACAACGAAACAATCTCACTACGCTGCAATTGAAAGTCTTTTTTATCTCTATTGTCTATGTACATCTCGGGCACGTTCTTATCATCGAATATGCCCGAAAATAAAATCTTTAACGCCGTCCCCAAACCCTGCACTTGCAGCTTTCCCCACAGCTTGCATTTGTCGCAGCCGACGCAATCCATGATCGTCGATACGTTGCGAAAGTGCTGCTTGAATTGCGACTTTAGCTTTTGCGCCTCATCGCCACCCGCAAACATCTCCTTCTCGTTGAAGTGATTTGGAAATTGTTTGGCAACATTGAGTAGATCTTTGATCGCCAGTTGTGTATCAAAATCCTCCGCCTCGTTACCCGTGTAGAACTCTTCGCGCTGTAGATACGATGACGCTTTCACCAGCGCGCGTAATTCAATCAAATAGACGAAATATAAGTTACGCAGCCAGTTCGGTCCTTCACCGTTGGTGTATTCCGGATCGAAGCGCGCATGGAATTCGTTGAAATTATGTCCCCATACAGGATCAGTAATGATACCAACGCTGTTCTTATCCGATAGCAAATATTTTGCGCTAAGATGTATGTTAATGCTTGCGTGCACTCCGGATATGACACGATAAAACGTGCGCTTTTCCAAGCACATGCCGTTCAGCTTATCGTTTTGGATGTACGCGTGGAAGCTGTTCGAAGTAGGTCGGAAGCAGTTTTCCATGTAGATCGTGCGCCAAATACGATGCGCCGATTCCCCTTTATAGCCGGTAAAGCGTTCCGGATTCAGTAGCAAATCGACATACTGTGCTTCGCTGTCGTGCTCGTTGATGTTGCAGAAATTATCCTGTGAATCGTCATACACCTCCCACAGGACGATCTCCTCCTTGACTTTCGGACTGATCGTGGTGTTTAGGTAACCTAAGCCGGCATCGGCATCATCATCGCACGTCTCTTTCGCGTACTTATTTTCAGATTTTACACCCCCTTTCAGGCCCGGCGGAATAGCGTCCTCGCGACACTCTTCCACATGACAATATTTCATGGCGCAACGACTGTCGTCGCTCCAAAAGGGGCACTGCTTCCGCAAATTAACTTTATAAAATCTGAAATAGTCTTTGGTAAGTAGACTTTGCAATCTTGGGAAGATTTTGAAGTTATTAAAACTGTCAATTGTGTCTATGTTGCATGAGCAGTCATCTATTTGACCCTGCAACTGACAAAGCAACATTCACGCTTTTTAAACCGTCTTTTCCAATAAGTAATAATAACAGATAGAGAGAATATAGATTGTTTAAATGCATATATCAAGCTCAATTACTCCACGTGATTTCGTCACATTTAATTAATCTAATCTTATTGACATATTAATCACTTATTCTTATATGATAATATGAAATTTGTAGTGATTAATATATACATAGAAGATTGAGATAATGCTGTGTTTCTGTACAAAATATCATTCGTTTGCGTCTACTTTTTGATTACGTGTTGTGAATCTGCTACGTGCGTTTAAAAAGATAATGCCTCTATAAAAACTAAAAACGTGTATGTACATATTTATTTTTGTTTGAAAACACAATGTGACAATTTTAGTCAAAAAACAATATCTACATACTTGAGGTTAATTGTTAATAAACAATTAAATATCTCTAAGACTAACGACAAAGTCACTTCTAATTTTGAAGTGTATGAATTCTAATCTAAAAATATGGGAGTTGTACAAAGGAACAAAGAGGCTTTTATTACTAAAAATCTAATAACAAAGAAAAATCGCCAAATTTCACATGGGTATATTTGAAAACCAAATTTTTGCTATCAAATCGTAACAGTTATATCTAAAATCAGTTTTAATAAATTTACCTTCTCATTAGGTACTAGGTCTTAGTATTTCAGAATCAAATAATAAACAAAAACGATTTTTTTCCACGGAACATAAACAATTGTTAGAAAAATTTTGGTGGATAAGCTAAACACATTTTTGTATAGCAGGGGATCGTAAACGTATAGAAATCAAAAGTACAATGAATAACGGGGACATAACTCGTAATAGTAACATTTTATAGCCAAATTTTGTTTTTATTTGAACGCATTTTTTCAGTAATGGTAATTTTTGGAAGTTATCATTTCTAAGCTTGGTTAACTACAGTGACTAAAAATGCATTAAGACAAAAATTTAATATTTACAACTATCTTATGTTGCAAATAGCATACCATAAGTGAGTTTTACAAATTAAAAAAGCTAATAAATCAATTGTACAGCATAATATATGGTTTACCAAGCGATGGCAACCAAATTCGCTTTCTAGTGGGACACGCTTTAAGGAATTCACATGCTTGAGTAGTCTACCTAAAACCTCATTACATCACAAATAATAGTGATGGTTAAATCATAAACCATATGTTCATATTTCAATTGCCTGTATTATTCAATCTCACTTTAAACACAGTAAGCAGCATTTCAATTCAATTAATAAACAATTAAGTAGCGAATGCGAGCGGAACGTCGTACAGAAACGCAACATATATTATAAATTTTCAAGTATTTGTATTGTACATAAGCAAGTAACCTACCTCTTTGGCAGCGGCAATATCAATAAACTTCTTCTCAGCCACCTTCTTCATCTTCTCGTCGTTCTGATAGTTATCGGGATGCCATTGTTGCGCCGCCTTTCTGTAAGCTTTCGTGATCTCGCGCTTCGTCGCCGAACGCGAAACACCCAGAATCTTATAGTAGTCGCGCCGTTCGCTCTGAGCCTGCTGTTTCTTCGCCCGCTGCAATCCGTCTTTGGCGCGCTGCGAATTCTCATCGATATCTAACGCCGCCTTGTAGTCGTTAATCGCATCATCGAATAAATCATCTAAGATGTACGCTTCGGCACGATCGCAGTAGATCGATTCATCTTGCTGGATTTTTAGTGCATCGGTACATGCACTAATGGCCTCCACAGCCTGTCTGTCTTTTAAATAGCAAGTGCAAAGCAAGCGTTGTGATTCAAACACAATCATCTGCACATCACGCTCGCTTTTGAATGCCTTTTCAGCTGAATTCACACATTCTGCATAATTCTCATTTTGTAAATGTGTGTCTGCATCAACTATATGCTTCTCTACCTTTTTGATTTTCTTATAAAACGGGAAGCAGTCTTTATGCTCAGGATCGAGCTTCAAGCACTCTCTGATTGACTTCAAAGCATCAGTGGCATGACCCAAGTCGTAGTACAACTTCGCCAATTCAAAGAAACCTTTCGTATTGTCCGTCTGCAACTTGGTGGCGATTTTAATATCAGCCACCGCTAATAATATATCATGCTTCTTCTTGTAAATATCCGCGCGCAGTTCGTACAAGCGCGGCGCCCACGGACTCACTTCAATCACCTCATTCAGCGCGTGTATCGCGCTGTGGTAGTCATCGTTGGCGTAGTAGTACTTCGCCAGCTTTTCGCGCTCCATTGTCGGCTCGATCCTTTGTATGAGATGGTTCGCCTCTTCATTGTACGGATCAGTTTGAAGCTGCAAATTATAAGATAAATGTGAATTTTCGTTCATCTGGATATATGCCAATATGTTAGATACGTTAGTAGTTATTAATATCAGCGATTTTCAACAAATTGCCCAATTTCTTTAAAATAGTTTTAGCTAAATTATGAGTAATAAATATAAGAGTACAATTTTTTGCTACATCAACTTTCTTTTTTCATTTAAAAACAGCAAAAAAGTCCTAATGGCATTTACCAGTCTAAAATTATTGTTAAATTTATTTTTTTCAAGTAAAATTTGACTCATTTTTAGTAAGCTACTTCGCAATTCAGACAGTGTCCAGTAAATAAAGGAACAAGAAGACCTGAACAATTCTCTTTTCATTGATTTATTATTGTAATTTTCCAACTGTTTTCTCCTTAACTTTTCTATAAAATTTTTTGTATAAATAGCTCAATGTAACTTTAATTTCTTTAGTCCTGATGATGACTTTTTGCCAATTATTTCAGTGTCACTTTATCGCACTTTAAGATAGACAACATTGAGATAGTTTTTAGTACAAAAAAGAAGAAAAGAAGAAAACTTTCACATGAGAGAACATCTCAAGGGATGTGCGAATAGCGGAGTCCGTTGTAAAACGAAAAATAGTTAAAATTGAAGAAAAAACAAAGACTTCTATATTCAATTAATATTTAATTTGATAGTTTATCAAATTCATTAATTAATTAACAAATTCCAACTTATTATCGCTAAAATTTAGATAACTAGCACATTTATTGAATCCAATGCTATGATTTTTGACTTATTATGCAAATAATATGTATTATTGAATTAATTAATAAATGTATGACTATCAGCTTATCAATTTCACAAACAGGCAAAATTTGGACAACTGTAATAATTTCTATGTATTTAGAAAACACCTCGAAAATTCTGTAGACTGTTAAATAAACTTAAAATATAACTTTCTTAGCAATATATACAATAATTTTAAAACATTCCAACATCATTATTTTTAAATTAGCTACTGATTATTTGGAAATTGTTAAGTAGTGACAGCAATTTTGTTTTCCTTTGTAATTCCTTTGTATTAAAAAGTTGTGATGTGTGATTAGTATGTAATAAATTGATACTTACTATATTATAAAAATCTAATTGTGCTAATTCATAATTGGCTTGCTTTAAATGCACGTTCCCCCTGCTAATTCGTGCGGCGGTAAAATCTGGCTTTAATTGTAGTACTTTATCTAAATCGGCTAATGCATTCTTCGACTTGCCTAACGCTAAATACACCGTACCACGTTTGAAGTACGTTAGGTAGTTTTTCGGATCTCCCTCTACAATAATCAACAACAGTCATATGCTGATTAGTACAAAATTGTATAATGATGATGATAACAAAACAACTCACCAACAGCTGCATGATAATGCGACAGGGCATCCGATAGCTGGCCGTTTGCTAAAAATCGTTTACCTAATTCTAAATGATTATTTATTTCTTGCTGTGTAGCACCATCACAAACTGTAAATAATATCATATGATGGATTAGTATTTGATTTGAAGAGAATTGTTTTGAGGTTAAGTCACTTACTGTCTAGAAAATAAACTAAATAAATTAACACTAGATACGAAGTCAGTTTCACAGTGGTTGTTATTTCGTATAACATTATTTTGATTAAATAATTTAAAAATTTTCGGGGGTATGGTATGAATTTGAATGGTTTTTACAACATTTTCCCACAAATGCTCTTTAAAGACACGAACGCGAATAATAAACGTTTCGTGGGCCAATACTATTGGTCCAACACATGTGGCTCTAACACGCCTGCGCTAACACAACCAAATGGGAAAATTACAAAATTCGAGAAGAAATTAATAAATCTTTTACTGATTTTCTGGAAATTACAATATGCAGTGTTATCATTAATGAAAATTATTGTTTTTTTGATTTGAAACGGTTATGTAGATGACGGTTTAAACACATTCAAACAAATAAAAATTACATCATAAACACATAAAATTCATGACATAAGTAAATAGTAATTTTTCATCAAACATTTTTATCTTTCTAATTAATATATGATGAAACTTTTTTATTGATTGCAAAATCTACATTTTTCATTTATTTCGTAAGAATAAAAAAGTAAATTCTAAGTGTGTATAATGTTGCATACAATATAATTTAAAAAATGAAGTAAAAATATGATTTCCTCTTGATTTTTAATAGTAGTTATTGTATTAGCAACAATAATATAAGCACTAACAACTTTTTGGGTAATTTCCTAAGCTTAAAATGACCTAAAGCGCTTAAAAATGATTTCTAAGTGTGAATTGAGTTGAATACAATTTATTACAATTATTATTCAATAAATAAAATAAAAATATAATTAAATCTTAATTTTTAATAGTAATTTTTGTATTAACAATAATAACATATGCATAAAGCAACTTTTCAACTTATTTCGCAACCTTAAATAATAATTTCTACGTATGTATGAAGTTGCTTACAATCTACTACAATTATTTTTCAATAAATAAGGTAAAAATATAATTAAATCTCAATTTTGAATAGTATTTTTTGTATTAAAAATAATAAATATAATATTCGCTTATAATTATATTTCGTAAGTAATTTCTATGTGTATATAAAGTTGCATATATTTGAATCCAACACTCCATAAAAAACTATAAACATGATTCTATCTTAATTTTTATTGATTGTTTTATACGTTTTATATTATAATTGCAACAATAACAACAATAATAATAAACAATAACAATAAAACCTATATTTATATACATATATAGAAAGTTTTCTTCTCATTAAATGCGAAATGCAAGAAAAGACAAACGTTACTGAATCAATTTTGAATACAGCTAATTAAACTAAATTAATTACTGAATAAATACAATTTAAATTTTAATTATATTAATATTTATGAATCAACATTTGCATAGGTAATTAAAAATGGAATGAAAATTAGGTGGAAAGAGATTGCGCGTGGAGGCGCGCGTCGTTTATAAAGTAAACGCTGTGGAATGACGTTTATTCAGCAGGTTTAGGTTAGCGCTGAAGCGTAGTGAATGCATAGTAAACAATCCTCAAGTCGATAATATTCGATGTATACAGCTTCACAATCAATGTAATGACTACATCAAGAATTGTGCGTGGCACGAAAGCGCGAGTATTCCTCTATGTTTGCGCCGGATTATTTATCGTTGGATTGGT
This sequence comes from Adinopsis sp. GC000173, assembly GCA_030264715.1. Classification (NCBI taxonomy): domain Eukaryota; kingdom Metazoa; phylum Arthropoda; class Insecta; order Coleoptera; family Staphylinidae; genus Adinopsis; species Adinopsis sp. GC000173. The sequence continues at coordinate 10,572 of JARJDW010011713.1, forward strand.
GGCTTGTTACAATAATGTGAGAGTGCAGTTAGACGGTTTGCATGTCACTTATGAACAGTGTCGACAGCAACAAGAGAATTTATCGTCACAACTACAAGGTAGCGTTATCAGTTGGTTCATTAACATGAATATATATGAATATATATTTTTAGTATTCTATGACTACAAGCAACGATTAGAGAAGTCGCTCAAGATTGAGCAGGGCGAACATTTACGCACAAAGACTGAATTCGAATCGAAGCTGAAGCAGGAGAAGCTCAAGTATGAAAAAACTCACAAGGAGGAAGAATTGAAGTTCTCTTCGCAGCAGCAGCAATACAATCTATTGAAGGTTTTGATTACTTATTGATTATCTTATTCAGGAAATAATATTTGATGCGATTTTTAGACGCAGTATAATGATGTCAAGGATGACTGCAGCAACACACAACGAAAGCAGCTCGATGAGATCAATCGGCTGCAAGCGAAATTGAAGGAGGTGCAGGAGCAGCTCAAGCGTACAGAGAACGATAAAGAGAATTCACTACAACATTTGAAGGTATGATTTAATTATTATTACAAACACAAAAAAGAACGCAATACAGTATGTATAATCTTTCTACACTTTGATTATTACGTGACAATGCTGTATGTTTGGTGATAAAAGTACACTGCGCTATCGACAAATTATATACTTATGATTTGTTGAATTTCATAAATAATAATTTATGAAGTTACGTTGCGTTAACAACTGCGCAAAATTTCTCTTTCACCGATTTCTTTTTTTTATTCGCTTAGTAAAGTTTCTATAGGAGCAAAATGTCCATTAGAGCAGTGTTTCCCAATTTTGTATCATCAGCGTTTGTCTCTTTGATAATTATGCAACTAAATTATTATTTAGTTTAATGGCATTTCAACCTATTCTTTACGTTTTTGATTAAAGATTCCCAAATTTATTCAATTTCTAAGAATATTTTGAAATATTTTAAGGAACGTTGGTACAGAAAAGCAAAACCTACACCAAAAATGTTTTTAAGAAATTTTCATTCGATTGTCAGTAAAATGTCCTAAATGTTGTGCATTGTTTAACTCAATTTTAGCACGCGAGTAAATTTAAGTCCTTACTTTGGTCCGCAACATAAATTTGAATTCTGTTTTCATTTAACAAAATGTATTATAATTGTTTTGCGTATCACACATTGGGAACCACTGCATTAAACGAACAATTAACACCATTACCAATTTATTTTTTTGCTTACTCAATATATAGCGTTAATTAATTTAGTTGTTATGTAATAATATATATATACGCTCAATCGGTGCGTAAATTTCAACACTGAAAAAAATTCGTAAGTAAATGTGGCATGAAAAGATAAATCGCGCAAAATATGCCATTGTTTGCATGAGCGTTGTGAAATCGGGTAATGTAAAAATAATTTTGAAATCTACGAAGCAGGAAGATACACTATACTTGCTACTAATTCCTTATTATTGTAGCAAAAAATGATGTGATTGTTTATAAATAGCCCATTGATTCATTAACTTCTACATAACGCATAAAGATTAAGTAATCTGAATAAAAAATCTTTAATTGAATTTTATTGTATGTGCAGTGTAAAATTAAAAATATTACAATTTACAAAAATCAACACAGACAATTGCTGTAAATAATTAATAATTATTTTAATTTGATAAACACAATTAACGTTTTAGCTTTGAAATGATTTTTTTTGCATTAAAAATGTTTAAAATTGTATGATATGGGCACAAAAATTACAAATTGATCGCAAAAACTTATTTTTATTCAAAAGGAAGAAACACATTAATTTTAGAGTCTCCGCTAACGTCGATGGTGCGCCACGTTGGTAGACCATAAAATGTATTAAGCTTTTTTGCATAAAAGTTTATGATACAGATTACAGATGCGTCGCAAAAAATGTATAAAAAATGTCAATTCAGATTTTTATTTGAAACTGGGAAACAATTATGTATTTTATATTTCCCATTGTTTTGATGTTTTTTATTGCAACAAAATTAAGTAATTATATTGTTATACAACGTTAGTAACTTGGAAGTTTATTACTTGAATTAACTTTTTTAATATAAAATGTTGGTAAATTAAAACAAATGTTTGTAAACGTCTATCTAGATAAGGTTTTTGTTTTAAAACAATAAGATTTACTAATACTAATATAAAAATGTTTAATATTATAATAAAAACACAAATATTTATCGCAAAAATTAGTTAAAGGACTAAATTTATTTGTTTTTGTTTGTTTCAGACACAAAATTCGCTACTTAAAGATGAGAAATTAAAATTAAAAGAACAATTAGAGGTGACGAATATATTATATTACAATAATTTAAATGAAAATGATTAAAAATTTTAGAAATATCAAGAACATCCGCCGCCTGCAAAACACCATGAGTATTCAACTACACATTTCACGAAGCTTCAAAAGCTCGTCGACTCCCAATACGTCATCCCCGAGCTCAAGATCAACGACGAGGAGCGTAAAGTACTAGCAGCGCCGAGTAATGTGCTTCCACCTATAAAATCTAGCACCTCGACGCCGAAATCCATATCGCGCCCGGAGATAAACGCCGCGAATCCGCTCAAATCGCCGACCGTCACGCCGGAAACAATAAAGCGCCCGGTCGTCGCGACGTCAAAGGCGAGTCGGATGAATAATCTGCCGGCGCCGTTCAGCAGCAACAAACAGGTGCCGGAGGGCGTTGTGCCCATTCCGCCCGATAAGGATGGCATGAACGCGAAGCTGTTGCTGGAGAAGAGCGCGGCGGTAGATGAGAACGATCTGGATAACAATCGTTATCGCAATATATTTGATACGAAACAGACGAAGGCCGATGCGAAATTGAAGAATAATTTCAATGATTTTGGTGAGGACACTGCCAATGAGGAGTTTGACATTCAACCGAATCATAATAAAGCCGGCGGGAAGCAGCATATTGATGAGATGGCGGCCGAGAATAAGGATGAATATGATGCACAAAATGTGTTAGATGAAGCTGAGGAAGGTTTGTATTAATGAATAAACTTTATGAGCATCGAAAATTATGCAATTATCACTTCGGAAAAGCATAATTTCGTGATAGTTCGATATCTGTTTTATCCTGCTTATAGGCAGTCAATAAAAGTGTCTTATTTGAGGCCAATAAATCATTTTTTCGATATTTTTTCAAAGCCAAAAATATGTATGAAGAGTAGTATGTATAATTTTTGTTACGCATTGTATGTATTGAAAGAATAATGATTTCAGAAAAAAAATGATTCGATTATTTATAACAATAATGGGTGAAATAGTAATTCGAAGCATTAGTTTTTTGTTAAAACTATTTATACCTTTTATTATGATTGATGTAATAATACGCAATGATTAAGATCTTCACCTAAATGTTGTCGATAAAAGCCTACCAATCAAAAATAACCCAATAGAATTATACATATATCGATTAGCTTTTAACTGGTTAGTACTAGATAATTTAAATAAAATTATATTATTTTCCAGATGATGCAGTAGATGGTGTAAATGTGGACCACGCACACGATCCAGCCGAAAGAAATTGAATCAATGAAACTGAAAAACAAGAACAGCAATAGGTTTTATTTCCACATTCTCTCGAATACAGTTTTATTTATTATTGTTCCTTATTGTACATTTCTCACGCAGATATTTGATACGTCATTTTGCCATATTTAGGAAATTAAGTCATACTTGGAAATGGGCATGTATATTAATTTTTTTATATATTTCTTAGTATTAAAACTGCAATAAACTTTTATGTGTACAGTTATTCATCGAAGTCACTTATTTATGTACCGTTTAATATTAAAAAATTGGCCGCAATTACCATTAAATGAGAGCAACTTTGCAAAATATTAAAAAATAT
>JARJDW010011714.1:0-19721 GCA_030264715.1 Adinopsis sp. GC000173
CCGCATCTCTTTGCTCTCTTTGAATTTATGCGCAGGGCCTAATTTACTGCAAGGCAGGCAAGCCACCTCCTCGGCGCCCGGGACAAATTGGGGCTTGTAACCGCCTCCAAATATTGCTGTATTTAATATTAATACAATTAAAAAATCAGAATCAAAATTTGGAAGGGGGCTCATAAATACAATTTTGCCTTGCGCCCGCGAAGGTCTGAATTAGGTCCTGGCGACCAATAATCTTTGCGAGTTAATACAAGAACAATTAATTTAACAAACTTAATACAGTACAAAACAACAGATAAAAAAGATTTTTTAACATGCTACTTATTTAATGATTCAAGATAGAGCGTCTAATGCTAATGAACCATTCCTTTGCTTACATTAATTTGTTGAATTGTATGTTTTTAGTGTTGCTGCAACAAATTCGCCGATTATTTATATTGGTACCGGCGAGCACATTGATGATTTGGAGTCGTTCAAAACGAAGCCGTTCGTTAGTAAATTGCTTGGAATGGGCGACATTGAAGGGCTTATTGACAAAGTTAACGAACTGAAATTGGAGGATAACGAGGAGTTGTTAGAGAAAATTAAGCATGGACAATTTACGTTACGTGATATGTACGAACAGTTCCAGAATATTATGAAAATGGGACCGTTTTCACAAATTATGGTATTTATACCTATATATTTTATCATTAACATCATTATTATTAGTTCGATTCATAATTAAGCGCTTAAAAACTATTTCCACTGCTTACGGAGTTAAAGATAGCAATCTTATTCTACCAATTCGCGATATTGTAACCACTGCGGTTATCCGAGGTGCGATTATTACTGACGTTAAACTGCAGCCCAAAAAATTGGTTGTTGGTGAAAATAAAGACAAGCAATCGTCTGGGTGAAGAACTAAGTCTCAACTTGAAGACATTGAGTCTAAAGTTTATTGCAACTTGTATTCCAGCAAGTTAAGTGAAAAAACTTAAAAGGCTTGAATGCTTGCTAGACAAATGCGGAAGAGGCAGAATATCTGGTTTTGATGATAGAAAGCTGACGACAGAACTCGGACCAGATGAAATTTTGGTCTTTTATTTCGAAATACAATTGAATACCGCCATTTAAGTCGCCGGGAAGCATTTTAGCTGATTTTTGTCCACCTCGATATCTGTTTCATGATCGAAATTAGATATTTTACCTCTTCCTAGTTTGCCCTCCAAGATTTGAAGAGAGCAAACATAATTTTTCGTTTCAATCGTGTCTCAGAATGGAATATGAATCAACCTAACTAATATTAGTGGATTAAAACGTTTTACTATTCCTGTACTATTGGATTATGCTAACATTGATTTAATGTGTTTTACTGTTCTGTTGTAGGGTATGATTCCTGGTTTCAGTCAAGACTTTATGTCGAAAGGTAGCGAACAAGAATCCGTAGCAAGGCTAAAACGTCTGATGACGATTATGGATAGTATGAGTGATAATGAATTAGACAGCAGGGATGGTGCGAAATTATTTAGTAAACAAAATGGGCGAGTTATTCGTGTGGCGCAAGGGGCTGGCGTAACAGGTAAATACAATTTTTATTTTATTTTAATAATTTGTTTTGCGATGATATGTTTAAAGCCTGTAGTAGATACTGGATTTTTAAGACGAAACTAAAACTTAATCAATAATATTTCCCCTTGTGGTGTATAATAACTTCCAATTATTAACTTCGATTGTCAAAATAACCCGGTCCTAACTCAAACACAATTTAAATGTGATAATTCTCACATTTAATAAAATTGACAAACCTTAAATTAATAAAAAGAACAGAATTTGTAGAGAAAGAGTCTTTGAAACATTTTACATAGAAATGTGGAACAACTACTTGACTTGGCAAAAATTAAAACAAAAACTTATTAAAATTCAATTAAAAAATAAAGAATGGTTTACGTCATATTCATCATGAATTTGTTTTCGGAAATAAATTCTTGATCTTTAATGCCTCCTAAAAGTTTAATCGCAAAACTTAAAACTTCTTTGTTTGATCTATAGTTTCGCTACATTTAGATAATTTTACTCTTGCAAAATGCATTCACTTTTGTCTTAGTATGCAACCAATATTTTTATCACAATAAAATGCGTTTCGAACGGAAAGTTGTTTTATGTGAGATGACCATACAAGACTCCGTGGCGCAACGGTAGCGCGTCTGACTCCAGATCAGAAGGTTGCGTGTTCAAATCACGTCGGGGTCATACTTTTTTTGTACAAAATTATAATTCGGAATACGAACAAAATTAAACATATTTGAATTTATTAAAATTAACTGTTTTTAAAAATATTGTTTTTATTACATAATAAGCAGCGATAAAATTGTCCTTTGTTTCGCCTTAAATTGCACTTTAATCCTGTTTCACGAAAATTTATTGTTATACGTTCTATTTTTTTAAAAGTGAAGCGCTTATTGTGATGGCATGTTACATTACTTTACTTTAAAAGCAGTTTTATGGAGCAACTAAAAGCATAACCGAATTATTGTGCTATATTGGGAATAAATGTTATTTTAGATGTTTCGGTTTCCATCAATATGCTTTACTAAAAGCTTCTATTATTCAATTTCTGTACATGTTGTAGAGGTAAACACATTTAGCACATATATAGGCGTGCAGCCTTTTACATCAATAGCTTTCCTCAACAATTATTTTCGTTGTTTTAGAACGGGAAGTAAAGGAACTCATCACACAATACACGAAATTCGCGGCGGTGGTGAAGAAGATGGGCGGCATCAAGGGCCTGTTTAAGGGTGGCGATACGGCGAAGAATGTGAATCAAGTGCAAATGGCGAAGTTGAATCAACAAATGGCACGCATGATGGACCCGCGCATTTTGCAACAGATGGGCGGCATGACCGGCTTATCAAATATGATGCGACAATTGCAAGCAGGCGCCGCTGGCGGTTTGGGTAATTTAGGCAATTTAATGGGCGGTTTCGGCGGTAAATGAAAGTTTACCATATTACTTTACTTAAGTATTCTTGTTTGTATATGGCTATATAATACCCGTATTTACTTTATATACATACATACAATTTGTTATTTTACAATTAAAAAAAAATTAAATGAAATCCGATAACGATGTTTCTTTTGTTTTAGAATGCAATAATAATTTTATTAAGAGATAATTTATATGAAATAAAAGACCAATAAAATGTTTTGTTCTCACTTTTTTTTTCATCATCATTATATATTATATTTTTTTTGTAATACATTATGTTAATAATTATTTATAAATATGTTTGCTTATTATTTAATTTTTTCTTGTTTTTTTTATAGGAAATTATTGTATATATTGTTGTATATAATATGCAAAGGGTACAAGATGGAAAATTGTTATATATATATCCTTTTTTTTGTAGAATAGAAAAAATCACAATCTATTTCGTATGTAGTATTCATTTCTTGCATTTTTTGGTTGTTCATCGAAATAGATTGTAATATTTGCTGCATGTAATAAATCCATCAATTTACATTATAATAACATTTACTAACGACAAGACCAGCTTGACATCAATAAATTAGCGCAATCTAAAATAAGTTAAACTCGCTCTCCCTTTTCAATTCAACGTGAACAAAAAAAAACGTTATTGAACCATATTTTTATTTAAAAAATCGCACGGGGTAATAATAAAAAAGTGTTGTAAAAGTGCCTTCAACCAGTCTAAGAAGTTACCCGTTACCATAAAATAGATATCGATGGAGATACGATTTTGTTCACGTTAAATGTTCGTGTATAACTAAGAGAAACAAAAAAGAATACGAATAATTTGTGCATAGCACATACAATTTTACAATTAATATCCACCATATACATATAATATAAATTAATAACATCGATAATAAATAAATTAGAGAGCGTTGCATCATTAAATAATAATAAATTCATTTTGTTTTTAGTTTTTTGTACATGTACATTTTAGGTATAGTTGTTGTTTAGATGCAGCTTTAGGCCTGCGCAATTTTTCTTTTGTATTTTTTTTTGATTTGGTTTAATTTCTAACATCAAACATTTTATTAAGTTTTTATTTTAATGGTTTTTTTTTTTGAAGAAATTAATCCCGACCAGCGGTTCTTATTAAATAAATTAATAAACAGAAAACATTGTACATGTCGATACATAAATGTTTTTTTAAATGACTAATTGAATTATTAATTAATATAATGTGAGATTTTTTATATTCATAAAACCATATTGATCGATTAAAAATTGCAAGTTATGTGTGTTTGTGAGTGTGTATGTAGTATTATTAACAATTACATTATTTCATTTTGAGTTCTGTTTCCCTGTTATCGAATTATTATTAAATCGCGTCTCCTGTATTAATAATTAATTAATTAATTATTTGATTATTGCAATTTTGACCGAATTAAATATAGTATATCGTGATAAAAGAGCAATATATCCATGCAATTTGTAATCCCTTTCAATCTGATTAAATGTAATACAAAGTTATTGCATCATCAACTTGATTAAATAAACAACTAGAATAAATTTGAGAAAAAAAGCTTAAATCACTAATAAACTATACGATAAATTATTGGTTTCATTTTGTATATAAATATTATCTTACCCTTTGGTATATATCATTAAAATTATAATAATAATTTACAAATAATTAAGAATATTAACTTAAACGCAATTTTGGTTGTTTGCCGTTTGTTTTTTGTTTTTCCTCATTTCCATTATTATATAAATATATACGACCATTCATCATCATCATCATAGTCAGCAAAAGCTGCACTTCGAGGCATGCCCCAAATGTACGCACATATCACTTAAACCGGCCATTCGTACATTATTCTTAACATACGCCGCACCTTTCGCATCACAATCATCAGTCTTTGCTCCCATATTTTGGTTAATATCACCGGTGCTGCCCACCGAGTTTCTAATCACACTCGCCGCCCGCTGCCGTAGCACCTCATCGGTATGCGCACCGGAATGATGTATCTTGTCGCGCGTCAACGAACCGCACGAACGCGCCTTATACAACTTGTTCTTGCTAAACAATTTGTGTACTTGAAAGTAACGTCCAAGCAGACGCATCTTCTTCGACGTACCGCCACCATTCATCTTGCTACAATTCTCCTTTTCCTCGCGATTATTGTACTCGGCCACCAGCTGTTGCTTAGCGTCGCTCTTCTCATCGCCGCCACCACCACGGCTCGCATTCTTCCGAGAATTGTGCTGACTCGTGGAATCCACCGAACGCTTTGTGCTATTCAAATTGAAGCCTTGCAGGATGCGAGCGCCAAAACTGCGCGTCTTGTTCGTATTACTGTTGCCGCTGCTAATCGTGCTCGATGTGACCAGAATCGTATGGATATTGCTGCTGCCATCCTCCTCGGTGATGCGATTCAGCGATTGGCTTTCACGTAGTCTTGTTTCGCCGCTGCGACGTCTGCTCGCCTTGTGTCGGCGGCCCAACATTGCCGAATTACCTAAAAAAGTCGGTATATTAAATAAGTTTTCACGCTGAGAATCCGCATTTTTTATTTTTTTTACTTAGAAATTTCAAAAGTAACAAAAACGTTCAATTCAATTATTAATATTAATAAATTTTGCTATAAAACACAGTTTTTTCGTATTTTTTGGACTTATTTGGGTTTAGTTTGGCTTTTTTTTTAAATTAGCGTGTTTTCTACATTTATCGCTCCTCTTTGGCGCTTCATTGCTTTTAATTTTAAAATACGAATACAAAAAAATCAAAATGGACTTTTAACGCAAAAAAGGGTGAAAACGAGATAAAATACAAAGACATATAAATAATTATAATAGGTACGTCCGTACGAACATCATAATTTCATAATGAATCATTTCATTACTTCAATTTAGACTCTGGCATGTCAACTATTAGTAAGTAAATTAATGGCATATTTATCAAACAACACGTGGCGCGGAGTTTGTTTATAATCGTCAGCAGAAAAATATGGGTTATCAATAAATTCTAATATTTTACGTCGATGCAAAATTAGAAATAAGTTTTCATTTATATAATTGCTAACGTCACGCCGCTATAAATTTGCAACAAACATATAAAAAAAATTAAATATACAAATAAGTTCGTAGAGATTTTTTAAAAACGGCAAAACTAAGCCGAGTATTGAAGCCCAAACGCACTGCAATGCGCTAATAGACATTGTAACGTGATCTTTCAGCATGACAATATTTTTTGAGGTTATGCATTGGAAGGTTTTAGCCCGACCTTTGGAATTGAGTAAAAAACGACAAAAAAATTACGCATCCGTACACGGCCAAAAAGATGAAGGAAGAGTCCTAGCATCCTAACATTATGCAGCGTTTGACATGTAAATGTTGCAATTAATGACATTCCCGAACTCATCCGAACATTTTAATATCTTTAGTCCAATTGCGTACTTTTAATGGCTTAAATTATAAACGCTATTCAATCCAGCATATCGCTCATTTTTATCTCAAATCATAGAAAGTATTGCAAAATAAACATTTGACATGTTGAAGTATTCGGATGAGTTTGGAAATGTCATTAATTGCACCATCTACATGCCAAACTCTGCATGAATGGTCGTAGTTAACTATGGATAATACGTTTAATTAATTTTTCTGAAAAAAGCTTTCAAAAATTTCTACGACTTTATTTGTAGACCTTATTATAGAAAAACAAACAAAGAAAACATCTTACCCAGATTGTGTTTTCGTCCGCTGGTATTGCTATTCGAATTATTATTATTACTTTTATTATCTTGAGCCTGATGCGAATTGCTTTGCGTAATAAAGCCAGACGATTGTTGAAGATTGTTCCCTGAACCGCTGCCGCCGCACGTGCCCGTGCCCGGCTCCTGCGAATCGCTCGAATCGTCGTGCGAGTCGCGGCGCGCCTGCAACGACTTCGTCACGCCGCCACCGCTAGCGCTCAACTTGTGCGCGCGCTTCTTTCGATTCTCGCTGTCGTCGTCGCTCGCGTCCGACGAACTACACGACGCCGTCCGCGTCTTGTGAAACTTGGAGCGGCGTTGTTCGTACGCGGCGCGATGCTGATTCCGTGGCATACCGACCACCGGTCGCGTTTCACAATCGCCCTCCTCGAATATCTCGTTGAGCGTTGCCGGTGTGCGCGTCGGCGACGGCATCGTTCGATACTTCGGAATTTGCGGACATGTCAGCGGCGATTTGGTGATGATCGGTATCGTAATCGTGTTCGCTTCGGTGATGATCGTGGTGGCAATGTCGCCGGCCGGATCAATTTGCGCGGGTGGTAGTGGAGGAAGACCGCCCTCCGGTATACTAGCCGCGCGCTCCATCTTCCACTTCGCCGATGGCACGTCGGTGATGGCGGCTTCGTGCGCCGATTTTGGTCGATTGTCCAGCGTTTTGATATTGCACACGGGCGTATTCTTCACGCACACACTCTCAATCGGCATCGCCTTGCGCCGTTCCGAATCGGCGATGCGCTCTTGCAGGGCGAGATTCAGTCGACCTTCAGAACGCGAGCCGCGCCGATTCAACGAATTGTGCTGCGTGCTGAGCTCTTCGCGCACCGAACAATTCGACATGTCCTCCTCCTCTTCATCCTCCTGCACTATGCTACACTTTCTCGAACGCTACAATATTCCAATAATAAATAGAAAATATTGATTGAGTTAACGTTAAGTTATGATAAAATCAGTGCATACAAAGGAAATTTTAATCTATCTCCTCATTTTTTATTTATTGCCCGCGTCCCATAGGGAAAATATTTAGTCACTAGAGTTCTGTTAAAGCTACATAAAATTTAGAGCTTGATTTTGCAGTTTAGAAAAAACGATTTATAGCACGATTTTAGGACGAGTGGGACTCGGACGACTGAAACCAGACAAAAGAGACTAGTAAAATCAAATCGCGTATGGTAGAGATCGTATATGACCAAATTAACCAAATTAACACGGTCTAATTTATCCTGAGTTATGTTCAATATGTTAATCCGTGGTCTCATTCATCCACATTGTCTATGATACGCGGTCTGGGACGTCCACGTCCTATTAGTCCGGCTATCTTTCGAACACAAAGTATATTATAATGAAAAGGGCGTTTGCCCATGGCTGTAACTCTTCTTTCTTTTTGTTTTCATCCCTGAGGGAACTATAAATAGACTTCATGACGTTTAGAGGAACTTATTTACCATACTAATAAGAATCATACGACTTTTAGATAAGAATTTTGTAATGATATTATAATTGTGAGGTTAGGAATAACAGAACGTAAGTAAATAAAAGAGGAAGTTGAAGCCCGAGCTGGGACAACTTTGATTTCAGATTTAGTATCTAAGGATTAAAGGCTCTACAATTGATAAACTGATGATTTAGGAAACCCGAATCAGAACTCCAAATTACTTGTCTTTGGCGGTAATTTTTAAAGTGAAGTACAATTTAAGTCGGTTGTCAAAGAGACAGATGCTTTGTATACATACATGTAAAGTCTGTAAATCAATAATAAAACATATTTTTTTCATGTTTTCTCCTATTCTTTCAACATTATTTGGTTTGCTATGTATAGGAAATGCCCAATTTGTAGCTAACTTCACTCAAAAGTTGGAAACTATCACGTACAACATATTTGAATGCATTTTTATAATTTTTACCATTATACAAAAATAGTTTAAAACAACCCTAATTTGATTTTTTGTACATTTAAACATTGCATCAATTGCCGCGTATACTTTTCAGAGATAATTAAATACTTTCCTATGTAAAACTGTAAATGAAATGCACACACAGTGTGGAACAAATAAGAATTAGTCGGTTTAATAGTATAGCGAAGTGTAGTGTTAATGAATGCTTGTTATTATATTTTACCTGCGGCACATCACCAGGCGTTCTAGGTACTGATAAAAGGCAGGGATTTGTTGCTTTAAGTAATCCGCTACCGTTATTTGTTGGAACGACGATTTTCGGTGGCACAGCCAAATTCTCCGGTCGCCGTCCCTTGTTAGCAATCTCCTGTCGCTTCGCGCGCAATTTACGTTCAGCTAATAGAAAATACGTGGCTGTAATGTGGTTGTACTCATTTCTATCCAAACAGCTAGAGAGAAAACAAAAACATATTATTAATATACGGATTGCGCGTTGGAAGCAATTATTAATATTACTCTTGAATCTCCTCTTTGGTGGCAATATTGCCATTAACAATTTTTTGTACGATTAGATTATGATCCTCATCTGATAATTGTTCTTTGGATACAAGCGGTAACATATCGGATGGTTCTTGGCGAGTTAATGATGCTAACCATGGATGTGCGGATATTTCGGCAAGGGTGGCACGCTTTTCCGGCGCTCTCACTAACATCTTAGCTATTAAACTACAAAAAAAAAACAAAAATATTAGTTGCGTATTTGTCCCACTGCTATACTGCTTGTAACGTGTTTCTTGTCTCAACTTATTTTAATCATTTTGCTGATATACACTGCATATTTTATTTTTGGACTAGTTTCGACTCATTTTCTAAGCATGATCAACATTTGTCTGTATAAGGTCATGTATCTTCAATAAATTGTGTTTTAATATTTAAGTGCATCACGTTTTGTTGCTATAGTGTAGTGCCGAATTAGTCAATAGACAAATGTCTAAGACCCGAAATTGAGTGGTATTCAGATTCGCCTTCCATTTTTTGTTAAAATTTATGTTTAAAATAAAGCAAATAACCATCATATTATAAAAAGCGATTAAGAATACTGATTTGAGATATGAAAAGAATCCATTTATCTTTTAAATCTAAACAAAAATTATTTCTATCACACAATGGTTGCCGTTATGATTCCAATTGGAAACCTTATTTAAAAAATTCGCATAACTTTGTTCAGCATATTTCGCAACATTATGCCATTTTTTCTTTAATTTTCTCCAGATTGATGTATGAGGATAATGCTCGAAAATCATCAGGTTCCTTGATTCTTAGAAAATAACCCAAAGAAACATTTTACGAAATTATTTATGAAACAAAGATTAAAAGAAATAGTCTTTTTCTTTGAAAAATGAAAAAAATGTCTTTATATATCTAAACACTTTTTTTAAATTGCCCTTTAAAATGGGAAATCTCTTTACGCTTCTTCGTATATTAAAGAAGAGGTTTCAATTTTATTTAAAGCCCGCTAAAGGCTATAACGTGTCATAGATAAAGATCTTCAGTGTAAATGAGCAAAAGAACAGATTAAATAATACAAGAAATATTTGTAATAATTGATAAAATAGCACTTACTCTTTGCATTCGGGTGAAACATGTGCCGGCACCGTATATTTACAATCCATAATCATCGTAAGCGTTTCCGAATCGTTCGCCTCCTGAAACGGCGCAGACCCACAGACCAGCATGTACAATATCACGCCCAACGACCAAACATCTATACCATTGTTAAATTAAACACAATCAGTTAATATAAATATGAAAATCAAAAATAAAAGCACTTACCAACTGCCGGCGCATCGTACGAATCGCCCAACAGTATCTCCGGCGCCGAGTACGCCAAACTACCGCAGCTCGTCTCCAACTTCTGACCGGGACAAAACTTATTACTAAATCCAAAGTCCGTCAGCTTCACCACGCCGAGCTTCTGAAAGAACACCACATTCTCCGGCTTGAGGTCGCGATGCACCACGTGCAGCTGATGGCAGTAGGTGATGGCGCGCACAATCTGCCGAAAGTATTCCTTCGCCACCTGCTCCGACAGGCCGGAATCGTGACGCATAATGTAGTCGTACAGATCGCCGCCGTCGCCCAGCTCCAGTATGAGATAGAGCTTGGTGGCGGTGTCGATCACCTCGTACAGACGCACAACGTTCGGATGTTGCACCAATTTCATACACCTCACCTAAAAAAATAAATCACAAATTAATAAATATGAAATTAAATTATTGCTAAATAGTCTATTTGGGCGGTTTCCAAACTTTTTTCGTTTGCATTCCCTTTTCTAATATAAAATAATCGTGCGCCCTCCTCAATAATAAATATTATATCATAAAGTGCATGTTATCTAACAATAAGTCAAAATTTTTAACAAAAAAAGATTTTGGTCCAATTTTTGCTGAAAATTTACTGAAAAAAATGTAGTCTCGCTTGGATGCGAGTTCGACGCAACCTTTAATTTATGAAGTAATCATCCAACCTAGTGCGCCACTGAAACAATGTACAAAATGACATATGATTTTATATCAACCAATCAGCGATTTTCTTGCCTGGTTAAGCATCTTGGATTAAATTATATATAAGATGTATCGTGCAGAGCTGCCATACTCAACCTATTTTGCTTGAATTACTTTTTAGATTTATCGGAATACAGAAATATAAAAGTGACGGTGTGTTTTCGGCCACTGATTGAAGATAGCTCTTAATAAATTTAGTAAAGAGTGGTGATTGAAATAAATATCTTTTAAGGCACACGTTTCATACAAGCTTAGAAAAATTTCAGCCTTTCAAATCAAGAATATTGTTAATATTCTGTGGAACCTGTGGAACACCATCAGATACATTACACCACTCTGAGAAAGCATATAGAAACAAATTGAAAAAATGGCAGTACATAGATGTAATAAAGCATGATGCCAAGGAGCAGACGTCTAGAAAAAGTACAAGTAAGGCGGTAATCAGATGTTAGGTTCTACACAAAATTTAAAAATTTCTCATTGACTTGCAATTTTTGGTAAAACCACAACTATTCTAGATTATGACAATAACACTTTAAATTCGAACATGTGGTATTCCTTAAACTTTTCGGATTATCGTGCACGTATAATTGAGGAATGCATTATAATTGCTTTCCATATCTCAGTAAAGAATGATAGTACAAAGATGGTCTAAAAAGTTTCGTCCCATTTCTAAATTTTGTAAATTTTTCGATTTTATTATTAGCAAAAAACGTAAAAAATGACTACCACTATTAGTCGTAGCAAAGACAATTTAAATTTGAATATGTGGTATTTCTTAAAGTTAAGTATAATAATCAAAAATACATTATAATTGACTTCTGTGTCTCAACTTGCATTATATATAATAATATAAAGGTGATCTGAAAAGTTTCAAACATTTTCCATATTTCAAGACAGTTTCCATTTTTACGCAGTTTTTCACTCTCCTTTCTCACAAAAGAGCAAAATGAGAGCATAAAATGCACAACAAACACGAAAAAAGAAACAAAAAAACAAAAATTCGTAGAGAAAAAATGTTAAAGACTTTTAACTTTTCAGGCGACCTATCTTTAGTAAATAATGTATATTTACTTCTTGAAAAAGATGTGCTTTCGATACTTCATCCAATTTACTCTTGTCGATGACTTTAACGGCGACCTTTTCACCAGTGAAAACGTGCTTCGCCAGCTTAACAACGGCAAAATGTCCACGACCAAGAGTTTCCTCCAAATCGTAGAGACCGGCAATCTTGCCATCGTAGACACCAGGACCGACCATGGCACCATGACCATGTCCATGGCTATGTGTATGGCTACCACCACCACCACCTAGTCCACCACCGCCGCCAGCTCCAACAGATGATTTTACAGTTCCATGTGAGCCTAATGTTGACGATGTCAGATTGAAAGGTCGGTGCATTATAACCGCCAACAAAATCTAAAACAAAAAGAGAAAAAATTGTCAAAATTAATTTTAAAACGCATTTTTATCACACATACATCGTTAATTTTTCACGTATAATCATGAAATTGGTTTTTTTAAGTTCATTGATCGTTTTATTGTAGATTGAGGTTAATCGGTCAGTAATTAGTTTCGTTTTAGCTCTATTAGTAGATGATGATGAAGGAATAATAAAAAAAGGCAATAATGAATTTGATGTTTAATAAATACGTTGTTGAGCGCGCGATTATAATTGGTAACTAAAAAAAATGAATAAATAAATGATTCAAGCTCTAGAAAATTGGTTTCTTATTAGTCGGCTTTTAGATTATCGCTCGCCTAATCAACTTACTACTATATGCATTAATTAATTCACTAATTAATTAATCATAGCAGATAATGATTATCATGTGCGTAGCGCCATTTATTTTTACGTTTACACCCACCTACTACGCACACACGCACATTTTTTCTCAATTCGAATTTGTGTAGAAAACAAATTGCTAATTAAATATACCACACACCATACCACACCGGCGACAAACGATAAAATTGCAATTAAATCGTCGTCTGTAACCCACCATTTTAATGTCGTAATTGTATTTCATTGCATTAATTTTATTATATAGTGATAGATCTACAAGGTTCGTTTTGTAATTAATACGACCACGACTATAATACATACACCCTAGCTGATTCTAGTTTATTTTGCTAAAATTCAACGATGTGGTCGTGGCTGGATTCGGGCCCAATATAGAGCTTTAAATGTTTTGAAAAATATATAGGTGTAGTAAAAAGTAATACATTAAAAGGGCGGAGTATCTATAAAAAGTAGTTCAGATCACTTACATGTAAAAATATTAATAGTAAAATGTAAATATCTCTGAAACCGTATGTTAGATTGTTATATTGTTTAAATAGCATACAAATAGAAGAGTTTAAAATGCAATGACATATTCATTATTTGTATCACATCTTCGAGTACTATTAAAAAAGACAAATAAAATTGGACTATTTTCAACTTGAAATCCCATTTTCTCAGAATCTAATTATGATATCGACTAAATCAAACGATTTTGATTTTATAATAATAAAAATTAGGACCTAATATACTTTGATATAATTAACATATTTTTTTCTTAAATTTCCAACTCAATAAATATAGTTACAGTCTTCCAATGAGTATGAATTTATTACATGCCCTAGTGTTTGTGCTAAGTAATAATTTCATCTACAGCAGATAAAGATTAGTTGCTGGGTTTTCTCAAAAATGGGATTCCAAGTTGAAAATAGTTCAATTTTATTTGCCTTATTACATAGCCTCTGAAGATGAAATTAATTAACTTAGTATGTCATTGCATTGTAAAACTCTTCTAGTTATAAACTACTTAAAGAATAAAACAATCTGTAATACGATTTGAGGGATATACGCGTTTTAATTATAAGTAATCTGAACTACTTTTTATAGATACCCCGCCCTTAATTTTGCATTAAATTGAAGTCCGTATTTAGCAAACGGTTTTTTGTGCAATGTTTTCTTATTGGGTAATTGAAGTAGTGCTCACATGATGGTTGGACTTAACGATTTCCATTTTTTTAACGACACTTTTAGCAGTTTGTCTTCAAGTGCGTTGTGTACCTTTGATATCAAAACTACTGGAATGGAATAAACTAAATCGAAGTTGTATTGTTATTTCTGATAATTGGCTGTTTATGAAAGAAAAACTGCAAGATATAGCGTACATATTCTCTTTGTTTGTGCTTATCTTTAACATGCACTCAAACAATAATGATTCAAGCAATAATAAAACTATGTATTAACATTTTTTTAATACGAAATATACGGCCACAAATATTTATCCTGATTATATTTTTGAAAAGGAAAAGCTATTCGCAAAATAATATATTACTTTTTACTACACCTTATATATTTGCTATCTACCTGCAACAATTTACTTTAAGATAAACTTTCGACAATTCACACACTTCTTTTGTTTCTTAGTTCTCACCGAACTTATCACAAATTAAACAGAAAAAAACATAAATTTTCTTTGCATTGCCAAATAGACAAAATAAATGTTGAATATATACCAAACAAGATTAATTTTAATTGGTACAACAAAAGAAATGCAACTTTGGCATAATATGATACAATAAGATTAAAGTTTCTTTTTCATTTTAGACTATTTTGTATATATTTTCAATTTTCATGTAATTTTTATATAAAAAATTAATAAAAAATCCAATGTCTCGGCGGCTCTATCGTCCTCTCATCAAGCCAGTGAATCCTATTACAATAAACTATTTTTAAACTCGTCGGCTTAGTGCAATTTTAATATCATTTTGTAGCCATATCCTCACAATAAGTATAAAAAAACCCTTAAATATACTATCTACTGCAGCTCATCACAATTTCTATAATAATAACAATAACAGTGTAAAAATTCAAAATTTTAGTATTATACAAATTGTAAAATGTGATTTAACCGATCTTTGGGAGTTTCATCCTAAGAAACACTTGAATGAACACTTGATAAACTAACAGATTCAAATATTACAATTTTTCGAATGTATCTACGTGTATATAATAAGAGAATAAAAAGACACTATATCCAATCTTTTTTATTCCTTTATTTATTAAATTAAAGTGTAAAAATGTAATTTAGCAAAAGGAACGAAACTGTTACAATGGATTTAACTAACACTCTGACTCTGAAAATTTTCGAATTTTGTTCGATTTTCTGTGATTTCTATGGCGTTTTTAGAAATGTTGTAGTATATTTATTAAATTGGATTGTTAGAAGTATCGATGGGGTGCAATACTGGTTAAATGTTTTTTTTCAAAATCGTGCAAAAAATTCATAATTACTGTGCAAATAGGAGGTGTATATTGTTGAAATGTCTATTAATACACCATATAATATATTTGAAACAAACAATATATTTTTAGAAATTTTCTACTATATGTATGTATGCATGCATGTAATATGAATGAAACATTTATATATGTCTATAAATAATAATTTAATAATATGGAAGCAGTACAAAAGTGTGTTTCCTTATTTCCTATTTACGACATTGAAAGTTGCGATGCGATGGTGGAGAGAGAGCGCTATGCATTAAATATGTACATATATGTTTATATGCGTATTATTACATATATTTTTTAATTGCCCATGTTTTTCTATGTCAGCGCATATAATAGGCAAGACGAATCAATTACAACTTTTCTAATAATGTATAATATACACTCTGTCAAATAAGTATCGGGAATTGATCATTTAGAAGGTTCCGTTTAAGATATTGTCAAAATACTATTTATTACTAAATTGTTAATATTATCCTCTCTATACTGACATGTAATTTGATGTCTATATACCGTTTAGTTTGTTTACAGCACTTGTTTTAATCAAAGATTTCAAATGAATATCCCGATTTTTACAAATAGATACAAATATTGCGCGACGAATTTGTCTCAATTTTTACATTGCAAGTAGAATTTTATTTCCCAAATCGCTAAAAATATGACATAAGACTTACAGTGAATAGACTTTATCAAAATCACGAAGTACCATGCTTTCAGAAGCATTCAAGACGTGCTAGAAGAATTGCCCCGCTCTAGCCTGCCATTAGTGACTTCAACTAAAGTTAAAACATCAATCGTATACTCAAAATTATTGCTAGAAAGAAAAATAACAAAAAAAGAACGATATTTAAGCATAATGTGGCGTTTTAAGTTGCAAATTCGGCAAAAAGTAGCAAATTTGTAGAGTGAGAATGCGCGGATTCTGTACTATAATAAGATATTGACCGAATTTCTGATTAAATACTTTGAAGTACTCGTATTCAGCTAATGAAAGGTGAAAAAGAAAATTTGTGCCGTGCACTAAACTCGATTCTGGAAAATGGGTATAAAAAAAGTTTTGCCTACAGGATTACGCGTTCATGTAATTGCATTATTTGAGAAAGAGTTTACTTTGAAGGCGACATCGTCCATTTGAATGAATGATAAATATTTTGTATTTTATCGGAGAATTCCCGATACTTATTTGACAGAGTGAAATATACAAGGTTCGTTCGGAAAATAATATAAATTTCTACTATAGTCGACGAAAAGTAACTTTTGCGGCTCGGGTCATAAAATTGGGCTGTTCGTTTTTGCAAGAGATAGATATTGCTGTGTAAATAAGTTAAAATGAGAAAACAAATTGTCTAAAATATCATCCCCAAGCTGAAAAAGTTACTTTTTATCTATTAACAGCTGGGGCCATATACATGAGCTAGTTCTTCTTGTAGATAATTTGCATAGGTACTTGTAAAGACTAAAAAGAGCGAAAACATCTGAGTATACCTCTTAATGCAAATTACTTAAAAATGACCCACCTTCTGTTATTGCTTCAACCGCAAGAATTACTTTTCGTCGACTATACTTCATATTATTCATGTGTTATATAAAACAAATCGTTTTGTCCTTTATATATAAAAAAATACAGTTGGCCATCCTATTCGAAAGTGTAAAACCGGGAATATTAAATACACATTTATATTTATTATCTTTCATAAAAGTATAATTGCAACTTTGCAATCAGCACAAACGAATCAATGCGTCACAGTTATCTTTGAAGCTTATTTATTATATAGATACCTTTTATTATTCCAATTGTTAATATTGTCAATCAATCACTATCACGCGTGTTTTATCGAATACATCATCTACAGCTAATCTTAAAGATACAAATCAAATTACAGAAATGTTACGATACATCCATTAAAATAAAAATAATATTAACATTACCCGATAGAATTTAAAATTACAGAGTGAATTGTTGACGCGTTTCATAGCGATATGTTTGGAAAATTTTACATTATTGTTTTTCTCCTCAATTTAAATGGTAAATGAATGTATTTTTTGCACGAACCCGCAAACTAGCGACTGATTTGTATCGCTCATACATCGCGCTTCCATTAAACACATTAAAATATAACCGATATGATCGCACAATAATCACGTCGTCATTGCTTTATGAATCTCTCTCTCTGCGATTGACAACCAAGTGACGTAAATGCTTCTATAGAGAAATGTCATTCGAAATTCGTCAAGTATGTATTAAACAGACTACGTTAAAGGTAAATGCAATTTTTTTAAATGTCAATGCACAATCAATGCGTCATAACGCACCTATCTACATTCAAATCAACGAACCGCTTTTTTGCAGCTTCCATCAGCTACATACCTTTGAAGTTTATTATAGATTCCGTCTCTTTCAATTAATGTCAATCAGTGTTTTAGTGAAAATGTCTGATACAACAAATGTATACATATTAAACATATGAAAATGTTGATAAATAACCACATAGTTATTCAAAATAATACTAAGATTTGAGNGTGAATGAAGTTAATATCTTTAATAATAAGCTCGTGGCTTGCTTTAGACTCAAATTATTTTTCCCATAAGGAGCACACGTAACAGAGCGAGAGCGACGAACTCGGCAGGAGTAGCCTTAAGATAAATATTTCTAAGGAGAGGTGAAAGATGGTAGAAATATTAATCTTCGAATAGCGTATATGATCCGTTTTCGATTTTATGTAGTTCGATGACAATAATTATTTAAACCTTGATTGTAAATGTATTGCAACAGTGGAATTTCTTTTCAATATCAACAATTTCAATAGCACAATCCAGATGTAAGTCAACTTAGGCCACTTTTAAAATAAACTACTAATACATTCGGCCGTTTCAGTTACTGATACAATTTTTATAACCAATCTTAGGAAAAAAATATTAAGAATTTTGTACTTTCTTTTTCTTCTTTTCAGCATGTCTTCATTTTTTATTACTTCATATATTCTGCATAATCTGTGAATTATTGAACATTTCTCTGCTTTTTCACCTCTTCTAAGGTTTACTTTACAGAAAAATATTTATTTTATTCTATGCCATCTATTTTTACTAATTGTATGTATTATTATTATAATTAAATTTATGCGGTAATAAAGAATAGTCATGATTAAGTAAACACATTATTAAAAAAACATTTACTTTTATTTTGCGAAAGTAAATAGCAGTAAAAAGGTGTCTCGCCCAACATAGGGATTCGAACTCACACGAGTCTTGTGTGAAGACTCTCATGCTCTATCAACTTGACAACCACATCACTGTCACTGTCTGTATGAGAGCGTTATTCAGGCGTATGTATATGTCATTCGTTAATTGGGCTGTGAAAATTACTAACAAATACTCTCTCACTAATTGTGAAAAAATGATTAATGATGAATGTATTGTCATTCTATTTTGAGCTATTGCCAAAGTTTCACAACAAGGAGTGTATTGGATGCGCTACAGCACCCTAAAGATATGTCAAATAGTGCTGAATGCAAATAAGTTAGTTTTTTTCTGTACTTTCCAAACGATTTTCTCAAATTGCACAATTATCATCTTTTGTGTGAAAATTTAAGAGAAATTGTACGAAACATTCTAATAAATGATGAAAAATACTTAAATGTAAGCTTTACACCAACAAGTATACATGTTTTTTTAATTTCAAGCAGTTTTTATCAAAAATTTATAGTTTAACCAAGCCTGTCCAACTTAAATGTTGGAGTGGGCCGCATTAAACATATTTTATTATTTCTTGGGACGCATACACAGGCAATCTAACAAAATATTACACAGGAAAAGTGACAGTTATTGCCACAAAGAAAAATAGCATTATATGGGTACGATTATTGATTATTAGTTTTTAGAATGAAGCAGATTGTAAATACATTTCATTGTCTTCGTACCATATATCTAACGATCGTTGGCCGTCGCATATTGTTTATAAAATTTTCATTCACTTTTTATATTCTTATGTGATTTTCATCAAATATTTGCATATTTTAGGTTAGTATTGTATTAGCTGTTTGGGAAAAGGCTAAATTTGATATTCTTGTTAAAAAAATACAAATGTTTATTCATTTTGCCAGTGGAGTTTAGACTTTAGAGTGCATATATGAGATACGAACGAACACTAAATGAGCTACTTGTCTACGCATTCATTGCTTTTTCACGAAATTGGAATTTAATTAAAAAATATTGATATAGAAACGAGGCGAATTTGATACCATGACCGCACA
>JARJDW010011716.1:0-37154 GCA_030264715.1 Adinopsis sp. GC000173
AACAAAAGGGGTGCTATAAAAACGAATAGGGGTGCGATAGGGTGCTATAGAGGTGCTATAATTTGGTTACATTACTTTTCACAATATCAAAAATGGCGGTGCCAGGACGACCGAGCCGTGGTGAGCACCTAGGTATACGTTCAGTTTCAACTCAATGTTACCTCTATCTGCAATAATAAGAAGTTACCTACTTATTAGAATTTTAACCACAATTTACACTAATGTAGTTTTTCAAATAAACTACTCATGCAGATTAAAATTAACTACCACATTTCTTTTAATTATTCTGCCGCTATAAACTAATGCGATATATTTTTATCATCATCTTTTTTCATTGAAATTTCTAAAATTAAATATTTTTTCGTATCATGTCGCACAAAGAATAACGACACATCTTGTAAGAAAATTGACTTAAAATGCATAGGCTCGCTATATTGGTAAATTTTATATTATAAAAAATAACCTGTAGGGTGGATGTTTTCATATCATAAATAATCGAATAGGTAAATGTCTAATAAAAATTTCATTAATTTCAGCATACTTAATTAAAAATATTATATTGTAATTTACTGTAGTAATTTTTTAAACATTTTATCGCCTCGTTAGTAGTGAATATTTCTACTATGACTTGGTATTCAAATTTCGAAAATCAAATATAAACCTCTATGAAGATAGCCTCTGAAAGAGCATAAAAATAAACAAAGTTTTTCTTGTGCACCTTTTTAGTAAATTTCTATGTTTTATCTGAAAATATTTGCAGCGATATTGGAATAATTGCCGTTTTGTTATCAAAACTAAAATAATGGTAACAGTACAATGTGATATAGTTACCTACATTATTTTTACCATTTGATGATAAATTAAGTGTAGAATCATAAAAAAGTAGCTTTCCATTGTTTTCTAAAAAATAATAGCCACATATAAAATTATTTTAGGACTAGGTATATTTAAATCAGTAAAAATATGTTTTTTGAGGCTATTTTTCCACACTTAAATAAAAACGCCTACATTTTTAATAAAAAAAATTAAGTAGGATGTGTTAATTTGCAATTTGACATTTGCAATATTTATCACACATAACAATATTCTATAATAAAATTAACATCATACCGGTAATAATTTAGAAATCACACATCATACATTTAGAGTGCAAATAAAGTTATTTTATTTACCTTAACATTAGTTCTAGACTAATTGACCACAACGTAGATTGTACCTACTTACGATAATTGTTAAACCTAAGAATGTCGTTTAATTAATTAAAATTAAACTTAGGTACATGTGGCACCCTGTATAATTAGCCACATTGAACGTTCCTTCTATTTGTAAAGCTAATCTTGACTTTGAATTCTATCCACTCTAACATTATTTCGTAAAGCGATTGTGTTGGCCACGAAAATAGCTCATGAGCATAAAAAAAGCTGTTGCGTCTGCGAAGCTACAAAATCTCTCGAGCTATATTTAAATTTTGAAAAACAATGATTAGGGCAATTGTATTTATGTGTATTAGTAGTTGTACTACAACACACATACACACTCGTTGTATTTGGTTAATTTGGAAAACACATTTCACACATGCTGGATTTATTTTGACAGCTTATTGACGTTGTAATAAACACCTTACGCATTAAGCTATTCCGTGATGAAAATTTACACATGTTTGATTCAATACAATACATACACTTATGTCCGTATTTTCGTCAATAGCATTTACCTAGCACTAACCGATAACTTCATAATAACGAACATAACCTATAAACTATTGTAAATCCATATTTTTATAGTTTAATAAACGTAATAGGGACATTTTAAATTATAATATAGTAGTATTATATATTAGTATTATGTCAATAGAATAGATTTTCTATTGAAATATCCTTGATTGAACTAGTTTTAAAAATTGTCATTATTCTGCTCGAATTAGTACTGCCAACTGCTAAAAGATGTTACTAAAAACGGATTTGCAATAGTTTATAGGGTATGTTTGTAATGATAAAATTATCGGTTACGCTAATGCTAGTGACGAGAATACAAACAATATACTCGTACAATAATATTTTTAAGTAAAAATTCTAATAAACTTAAACATGCCTTTTTTGAGTGGCGTAGTAATGTAATCTCGTAACATGCGGCATATCTTTATTATTTCTGGGTTTTATATTGCCTTTTATCCACATACACATACGCGGGCGGCGAAAGTGCGTATACGTTGTTGCGTGCTCGCTATTATTTTTAATAAAAAATAAAATCTTTTATGTATGCGTACACCGACGTACAAAGTTTATTTAGATGTGATAAATTTACTTTTTGATATGCACGAGCATGAAGACGAAGGTTATGGCTTTAAAGTTTAGAAATTAACCGCTTTTTTATTTATTTTATTTTTACATTATTTTCTGTTTGTTGTTGGTTTAGCTTAATTTTCTATGCATTAATTTTTGTTTCTTTTTATGTTCTATTAGGTGTTTGGTTATTGATTAAAACACGAAACGCAAGCGAAGGTAATAATTAGTTGTATTTAAAGTAAGCGAAAAGAAAAAAGGATTTTGGTGTATTTATATAATTTCTATATTATATGATCGTTAAAAAAATGATTGTGTTCATGATGGTGATAATAAATTAATGTGTGAGCGTGTCAAGTGCCAGCAAGGGACGAAGGGGAATAATTCGCGATGTGTGTGTGGAGAAGAGCATGTATGTAATATTCCCGGCAGATGAAATAGTTTATCTGTCTTATGGTCGTCTAATCTACGTCCCATCACAAGAAGAAGAGCAACAAAACATTTCCGTTTCAATACCTTGTAGTGGCCGATCAACCGGAAGTCTCACCTCCTGCCCAACACCTTCACTCAGTAGCGGTTCGAATCGAAGCTTTCGTTCAGCGACACCGAACAACAACCCTGCCCTGCCGAGCTTGAACGGTTTTGCTGAAAGCAATTGCGACAGTGGACAGACAGAAAGCCAACAATCACCGCAAGAACCCATCCAATCTAGTAATCCTCCAGTACGGCCAGAGCGCAGGAAAAGCAAGGGCAACAACAATTCGCTGTTAAACCAGCCATTGCGACAGAATTCATTTCTACAGGTGCCAACCACTTCGAAGGCAGCACGCGCCAACAATAAACCGGCGAACGATAAGGATAAGAGACTGTCCTACTCGGATTTCCTTCCCGTACACAAGTGCTTAAAAGAGGAACGTCAGCAGAACCCTAATAAAAAGTCTTTGGGCAATAGCAGCAACAACACATTCAATAGTACTGCTACAGACTTTGATAATCTATTCAACCGAGAACATTCGCCCAACAAAGGCGTCGTCTTGAGGAGCCTTAGCCAGCTTGAAAGCCCTTCAGACTCAAGGTTACAGTCGCCAGGTGAAGACTCAGCGCTGATGAGCTATTTCTGTACTACTACCAACTACTAATACTAACTAACTAATCCACACACACACAGCCACACACATATACATTCTCACTCAGCTCGCTCTCCGAGCTATTTTCAAACATGTGAGATGTGTGTGTGCGTTTTTCTCAAACGACACCACTACTCCACTACATTTATTATTATTAAAACCGCCTAACAATAACATCTATTCAAGTTTAATTGCATGTAGATATATTTTAATGATTTCCTATACCAATTTTAGACGACATTCGGTCTCATTTAAACCTATATATCTCGTCTCATTCCAGATAAATCGCCAACGAAAAAGCGCGGCTTCTTCAAACCGCCGCCGAGGCCTGAGCCAAGACTGAAACGCACTTCAGATTTTGGTATTCAGACGATGGCAAGTAACGAACTATCAATCAAGGATCTAACGCATCCTGCCTACAACGAACATCTTAAGAACCACAATGGACTCACTTTCAAACTAATTAAGACCGGTAAGTCTCCTTGCCACCGCATGTAAATGCCACCCGTCGGTCGATTTAAACGTTAATTGGCGCGCAAATAAACCTAACGTACATTTTTTTACTATCGAAACCGGTAGAGATTAATAGTAAAGTAAAAATATATATATGTATATAGTCATTCCGTGCCAACTGCAAAAAAACACAACGCGTATTTAAGCGAAAGAATTATGTTTTATATTTAAATGCATCACAAATTTTTATTTTTATGGGCATAATGCAACTGTCGTAGTAAATATTCAACACGAACGTTTTGTTATTACAATTACGATTTTAACGTAAAACAAATGTTCAAAATATTTATTAAAATTATTAAATTTAGCATGACGGAATGGTTTTGCTACGATTTAGATCAACGTTTCTCAAATGTTTTACTATTTTTTGTGGTATCAACCAATGCTGCTCGTAAGTCATATGTCGCTCTTTTTAAGCGGTCGTGTGAAATGTAGATTTGAATAATATAATTTTAAATTTTTATTATTTATTTTTATAATTATCGCTATCGTATAATAATAATTGTTTTTGTTTTGGAAATCAAACTAGGTATTAAAAAGCATTTTAATAACTCAGCTGTCATTCGAAAAGTCATTAAAACAATACATTTTATGTCGATTTCTAAAAGTCATTAAAAACATTTCTCTAAATATATCGTGGCTCTTATCACCACTAAGTCTAGACATCCTTCTGGAGCAGATGACGATTTTTTAATTTTTTATATTTTATAAGTTTCAAAATTAGTTTGAATGAGGAATTACATTTTGAATTAGATATGAAAATTGTTTATTAAAATGCATGTTAAGTGCCGACTTCCAAATATAGATGGATATGAATAATTATTGAATAACAATCCGGTGTTGATATGCACTCTATTTTTGACTTCCATATTTGATTAGATCGAAATAGTTTACACAATGCATTCAATTTCAACTCTAATTCACGTTTCACTCAATTTTTATTTCAACAAATATTGCTGAATGTCGTAACGTCCAAATAGACATGGATACATTATTATAATCAAATAGATTTTAAATAAAACATTTAGAAAATTAGTTACTGCCTATTTTGAATTTTGCACAACGCGTATCTGTGGTATAAGAACTAAAATAGTAGTTATTTATAAACTTTCATATATTCTATTACAATATTTCTATACAATAGATAGGAATTATTATAGTGCTTAAACAAGTAGGTGACTTTTCACACAAAATAAACCATCTGTACAAGCACTAAAGTAATATAGTAAATGTAAAATTGCTGTATTTTACTAACCAGTGATGTAATTTTACTATTTTAATCGTAAAGACTACTTTTTAACACACGTGTTTCTAAAACATTTACTTTCAACTATGAAGAGTCTTTTAAATGTTTCTACAGTAATAATTCACCCAGTGCAAACTGTAAGTAGAAGTAAAAATCTTTTAAAACAATTTTTAGATCGATTGAAAAAAATTTTAAAGGTCAAAACAATATATGTAAGCGATTTACTAGAACTCCTCATTAAGCACTGAAAATTTTCATTATAATGGATTTCAACAACAACAACAATAACAATTATTTATTAAAATCACATTATGCGGTATGAATAAATAATGCTGTTTTAACTAGTGTTTTTAGAGGTTAACAACGAAAGCAAATGATATCTGCGCGCCCATGAAAATCAATTTTATACATCTACCAGCAATTTATTTTTAAAGCACACGCTTATCTCAAATTGTACTTCATAATTACTCTAGATAAAATTATATCTTTATTGGATTTTTTGCCGAATTACACATAATAGCCGCTTTGATAACAAAAATGTAATCTCTATAAAGCTATATACTTACATATATAATAACTAAATTTAAACTTCTTTAACATTACCTACATATTTTTGAAAGAAAATTGTTATTTATGCAGAGTGCGCGCCAGACTGAATTCATGGAATGATTGAAGTTTTGTATAATACTCGAAATGCCTTCGAACGATATATAAACATGCAGTTATAAATTTTTGTAAATGTAAAGATCGTATTTCCACGTCAACCAGATTTTCTTTATCTTGATATTTTATTTTTATTACATTTTCCTTTTGTATCACAGAAACGCACTTCAGCCAGCCGATGCGAGTGCGCGTTTGAAAGAGCATTAAAAACAGATTAGGTTTTTATTCACCTCTTCGATTAAAGAATCATGTTTCGTTTACAACGCATATGCGTAATGAAAAACACATTACTTGTTGCATTCTCTGCGCTTTAATTCTGATTAAGTTCGCCGTTAATTATTCATACGTTCATTAAAAACGCTTCATTGTAAATTGCAACAAAACCCAATTGACAATGCCAGTTGCTTGTGCAACAAGAAACTTTTGCACAAAGCCGCAAATTCAGGTTACAATAACGCACTTTAATTTAGCGGGAATAAAAGTTTATTACTATACAACGTAGCTGAATTATTAATTTGGACAGCAAAAATCGTAAATAATGAAAATAAGCTATATTAAAAATATAATATATTTTATTTCAATTGGCCCAAACTTTCTTACTAACTTAGTAGAGCTAAACACTAAGAAAATGTTAAATCTGTAGGTGCAACAAAACTTTTAGGAATGATGCCACACCCCATGCTAAACTCTCGAAACAAAAAAAACTATTTTGCTCCCTTGCTCATATCCTAAACTTATATTTACTTTTTGGTTTGGAAACGAGTTTCTTGTTAATTTTATTGCAATTACACTCACGATCAGAATATATTTAATTTCGTTCCAATTGGCTCAAATTTTCAAAATAATTATTTGGGACAAAACACTAAACCCATTTTATATCTGGAAACTTCTTTAACAGACCTCTAAGGAAAGTTGCTATATCCCATGCTACTCTCTACTCTACACTCTCAAAACAAACAAAAAATATTTTGTTTGC
The DNA here is from genome assembly GCA_030264715.1 of Adinopsis sp. GC000173. Lineage (NCBI taxonomy): Eukaryota > Metazoa > Arthropoda > Insecta > Coleoptera > Staphylinidae > Adinopsis > Adinopsis sp. GC000173. Next base: position 6,808 of record JARJDW010011716.1, read on the forward strand.
CACAATGGAATTGATATTCTGTACATTTATTCACCTGTATTATTGTATATTACAACTTTTAGAATAAAGTTTACCTACCCGAGCAGTTTTTATTTTTTGAAAATATAGTTTGGTACCACAAAACAGCTTCGCTTCTTTTCTATTAAGACACCATTTACAACAAGAACTAGAGTCAATTCAGCAATTAGATTATTATTTTCAAAACCACTAGACTAAAAAAGATCAATTGCAAAACTTCATGCAGGAGATAAATTTTCTGTATTGGTTTACGTTTTGGCAATAACTGAATATTAAATTCGATTGCCTATTACGTCCCATAAATATGACTATGGATATTAAAAAGTAATCAACTATTCATTAAAACTACGTTTATTAGTTTGTAAATTTACTGCATAATTCATAAAAAATTCTAAATTTAATAACAAGCAAAACCAAAAACAGACGTTTATTTGGATATTTTTCCCTAAACAGACAATAACTATTTTATATCGTTGAAAGAAATGTCGAGCCCCGATAAGAATAACATAAAATAAAAACTAAAGTTATAGAAAATCCACCTGGTCTTTTGACCAACTAGAGTCCAGGTAATCTCTATCGGCTGTACTTCTTTTAACTCCAATGATAATACAAGCAAATATGACTTCATAATGCCAAGTCTTCAAAAAGATTATTTACATCACTTATTTATAAAAAGAGCATAAAGTTAGCTTTATTTTGTAAAAAAGTAATACCTCAATACTAAATTTATTGAAACATTAAAGTATTTTAGTATTTACATTAAGTTTATTACATCTTAATTAATTTTTACATACATAGCAAACTAATTTATCGCTTTACCGATTACCAGTTCATTATATAAGTTGAATATGAATAATTTCGGCTAAGTTTTAGTTGTAACACTCTATGCTCGTGACTGACGCTGACATGAAGTTAATGATTTAGCAAAACTTTACAACAACAAACGTAGATATAATTTGATGGATATTGTTCCTCGCACATCGCCGCCAATTGATTGCTATTGACTTAATAAATGCGTTTCGAGCACCCACTCGGTTTGCTCAGGTATTACACGAGAGAGATTGTAGATTTAAAATTAGATTAAAAACGGCGGACGATAAATAATAAAAAAGCGCCGGTGCGCCACCGGAATTGGAGTGCTCAACTGTAAGATTAAACCAGAAGAAGACATGACATAAATTGTGCGGGCCACGTTAATGTTATATTACTATTGGCATTTTACGTTACACAAACAAAAATATAAATGCAACTTTCGCATTTCGATTACCGAACGCATTTGTATCAATTTTGAACGATGACCGATGATGTTTTAATTCGCCGCGTATTTTTTTCAAAAATGCCACAGATGCAAATAGCACGAGTTTATTTATTTTGGCATATTTATATGCATTCCAATCAATAAATTTATTAGATGTATGTACAATGTTCGCGAGCATATAAATTTGGTTATTAATTACATGAATTTGATTTACAAAATTTGTATTGCTGCGCGTTATTTGAATAATGTTAACAACAGGCACTGTTTATTATTGCTAATCAATATTAAATATATTTTCAATCATTTTAATTTACATTCTATTAGTTTAACAATAAAACTACTTTTTATAATAGATACTTTATAGAGGTGAATTAGAATTGAATTCAATAAAATATTTTCATTAAATTGACATTGTAATGTTTATACAAATAAGATTGTTAAAAAAGTACATATTTTTATAATGAAACATCGAAAACTGTAACAAAGGAAGGATATACGAGGGTAAGTCAACAATTAATCTTTAAACAAGACTGTTTTCCTTGCTGTTTGCACCAAGTAAGACCAAGGTTTAGTGATCTCTTATTTGCGTTCAGATACAACTCTATCCCGGGTGAACTTCATCACAGGCATTTGGTACAGTACGGAAATAGTGTACTACCTAAACGGAGAGTCTAGAATGAATTTTGGCTCCTGGTAAACCTTGCCACCACAAAAAAATGATCACTGAATGTTGCTCTAACTTGGTGCAAACAAAGAGCAGAGCAGTCATGTTTAAGAGCAAAATAGAAACAAATAAGACAACCTAAGTGGCTCAAATGCTTAAAAACCTAACAATAATTGAATTATAGATGTGTTCTGTACTTTTTAATACCTCACTACCATTATAACGAAAAATAACCATATTGAGGATAATGGTTGAGTTACCTTCGTAGTAAATTTGATGTCAGAGATTTTTTTTTTAAATATTAAAATAGAAATATTCTACTACGCATAGGCAATCAATTATAAAATTGCCGTTGTAAAATGTGTGCAAATAAGATTGTTGAAAAAAACTACATATTTTTATAATAAACATCGAGAACTGTAACAAAGAAAGAATATGAGCTAATTGGATGTTAAAGATATTTAAAAAAATATTATAATAAAAATATTTTCCTATGTATAGGTAATTTAATTGACATTGTATAATTTGTAGAAACAAGATTTTATAATAGGAGTTCAAGAATTTCTACCTGTATCTCTAAATTGTGTAGTCATATCTTGTATCTCCTAAAGTTATGAAAGTATTATTATGAAGTTAAACGACAAGGATTTCGTGAAATTGCATACGCGTTTCAATTACGAATAAGTATTTGAAATTTTAAATTTTCTGACTTACTTAATTGCCTGTGCTTAAAAGCCAGTTTGTAGTTGCATATCATATTTACATATAAAACTAATAGTATTTTTTTATATTTAGTTGCATTTGTGTTGTGATTTAAAAGAGCGCAATTGCACGACTAGAAAATAGTTACCCAGATACTTGTTAAAATGTATCTGAAGGATAACAATAACATTGTCATTGCATCAATACATTTCTTATGATTACCTTTAGTGTATGCTGTTAGGTTAATTGATTGCAATATAATTAAGCGCTTGTTAATGTATTTTAACGTTATTGTTTACATACTCTTAATTCATATAAGCTTGACATTGGTTAGTTTTTCATGTAACAAAAATAGTTAATAAATCAGGTTTTGCAAATTTTTTCAATGTTACACAACGATTTGATCGATTTAATCACATTGCACGTTTATAGTATTAACTCCTATTATTGTCTCTCTGTTGGTATGTTCAATTACTACCAAAATAGTTATACTTACAATTAAACAATTTACTTAACGCTACTACTACTTTATCACTAGACAGAGAATTTGAAATCATTTTCAAATCCCAATTACCAAAATAAAATGTGATAGTGACATCTGCTGTACATAAAAAACGTGGTAAAATAGTGGTTTTTACACAACTTACCTATATCTGATTATTATTTACACTCAAATTAGTAAACAGATATGTAGATATTAGTCATGAATATATTTTGGCCCAAATTTCAGCTAATTAAGCCGATTAGGTCTAATTGCACCCCTGACTCGAGGTGATAAATAAGAAAATTATACTACTACAACATAAATTTTAGCACGGGCTTTCAAAATATGTGTTATATAAAATAATAATGTATAGCGTATGTATAAATCTATTCATTATTATTGTTATTATAAGATAAGCTATTATTTCTGAAAGTTAGAGTAAATGAAATAGGTTTTGTAATCATTTAAAGAATAAAAAAAATTGTCCTGGCAATTCAAATCATTTTTTTAATTGTCCTTTAAAATGTCAGAACTATTTATGCCTCTAATACTTAAAAAGGCCAGTTTTTTTAATTTTATCTAGACCCCACTGAAAGTTTAATCAGACTCTAACTAGTAATTGGTTATCAAACAACATTTTTAATGAATAGGCATCCAATACGACAAAAATTGCATATTATACACATATACCATATTCAATTGACTAAACAGAAGCAATATTATGGTAATCATTAGTTCATATTTACCATTTTTCTTTAGCGCATTTACATGGTAGATGCTCGTAGATCTACTGTGTTCTATTTTAAAATTCAAATCGCTTCTTGCAGCTATTTTTTCTCTAAAACTGGAATTCTTTATACATATTATCATGCGGACATTTCGTGTGCGCTGGGCGTAAAATTCACTTAACAACAACATGCACATTTATTGCATTAACATTAATCGCGAAAACTTACAACGACGAGTTAATAACCCAATCTCTGTAGATAATGTTGATTAGTCCTGCACCACCCACGCTCGCTCGCAACGCACAAAAGCGATAACAAACGTGTATTTTTATAAAGTGCCGCTCCGCTAATTATTTGCGCCTTTTTATTAAACAGCACTTTGTATTAAACATCGCATTATTTAATTAAACTAGTAATTGTGATGAATGAAATTTCATTCGGGCGAAGAGCAAGCAAGCAAGCAACGAAACAAAAAATTATCGTTAGCTTCACCTCAAATTTAATTAATTAACAAAAACCTGCATAATTTAATTAAAAAGCGTAATGTGCTAATCAATAATTTTAATAATTAATTGCGTAACGCAGACGGTCGCCGACGAAACCTAATTAGATTTTTTTATTTGTGCGTTTATAAAAAACAACCGGTGTTTTTTGATTTCTGCACGCCGTACGAACATCACTTAGTGTGGACGTGTATACGTAAATACAGATTCAAATTGTTTTATATTAATTAGCAGTAACGCGTGTTGTATTTTACCTGTTTTTTTTTGTTTTGTTCGCGTCGACAAATATTTTTCGCTCCGCATCGAATTAATTAATTAAGCAATTACGAAGCTAACAATAATAGCATGTGTTGTTGGTAGGGAGGCAAAAAACATGGTTGTGAATTTTCCATTGCGTTACGAGCTCGTTAATATTTAGTACAAAACTACAATTACATTATGGATTGGCGGCTCTTAAAATAAACGCGGGCGTATGCAATGGCGTTGCATAGCATCCGAATCAGCAATTTTCGGAGCATTTTTTTGGCGCATAAATTGAAATTTATGGTAATTTTTTACGGAAATCAAGCGCAATTAAGATGATTTATCGAGAAATGTTGAATGCGCTCGTCGCTTTTTTTCTCTCTATCTACTATAGTATTGTTGCGAAATTGTATTAATTAATTAAGCTCGGATATAATTAATTGTGATTTATTAACATTCTTCCACGTACCATTAATTCCGAATTATCAAAAAATTTAATTTGCCAACTATATAAGCATTGATTATTAAATTGGCATTCGAAGTGCTTGTGTTTCAAAGCGCGGTATAACGATGTGATATCATAATTATTTTCGTTGCATGATTAAGTTTTTATACTACCTACGAACTTCATATGTATTAAATAAATGGAAATCGTAAAATTTACTAAACGTGTGTTTTAAATGCGTAAATTTATTTTTATTATCGCGTAAATAAATTATATTGTGTTTTTCGCATATAATAATTTTTCAAGTATAAATTGCTTTGTTTTCAATTTTAATTAATATTTCAAGCGCCTTTGTTCTTCTATTTGCTAAATTCATTAATTAATAATTACCTAACAAATGCAAATTTTTAATTTGCTAATTGTGTGTCATAGTCAATTTTTATCAGCATCGCATATTAGCTTCCATTAATGCTTATTAATGTTTGGTTTTACTGCAACGATTTTCGTTTCAAATATTTTATTACACATTCCTAAAGCCATAGACATTTATATATTGTGAATTGTTTGTAAATATAATTTTAAGTTAGTTTTAAATACAAAATCCAAACAGGGTTTCTTAAAGAACTTTTCACTAATGAGCGAATTTAATAAAGACAGACTCAAAGCACCAAAAACAGAACCACATATGTTCTGAAAGACTGATATAGCACAAGTTAATAAAACCTACTATACTTAAGGCCAGGAATAACTACACTGTGTTAGTTGCAAAATCTGTCAAAAAATGCATCTAGAGGATAAGGGTATCTTAGGTGTGCTGAATTCAATGGCGCAAGCCGTTTTTAAAAGTTAGATCGCGTTTTCGAGATATCTCAATTTGAATTTCTCAAGAATAGTGGTGCAGATATGCATTAGAGATGCATCTTATTGGTCATGACATTTTACTCTATTATTAAGTATTTTATTTGCTTATTCTTAAAACATTCAAATTGAAATATCTCGAAAACTCGATCTAACTTTTATAATTTTAATATCCACTAGATGCTTTGTTTGACAGAAAAAACAGGTACTTAATTCGAGCACTTTGAGCTATTAATACTTATCAAATGTATACTACACATGTAATTATTATTAATATTTCTTCAATAAACAAATTTCATGCCAAACCCACAGAGTTTAAACGCCAGTTTTGAAGTAAATTCATTTTGAGCCATTAATATTTTAAACTAGAGTTTAGAAAATTGTGCTCACATTTTATGTATTGATTTATGTATTCTATTTGTTATTGGATAATTTTGATAGTTATAACATTTTAGATTTGGCTTAAAAAATAATAAAAATAACGCCATTTAACGCATATTGTGGTAAATTTCGCCAACTTTAAGAAGCTGTTTTGAATTTCAGCATATTTGTCAATGCCAGTTTAATGATAAACCAAGTTTAAAAATATACTCGTTTATTTTAGGAAGTGAGCATTTTAAACTAGGGATTAGAATATTGGGATAATAACTGACTATTTGAATTATTTTTATAAATTATTTTTGTTACTGGATCCTTTTACTTATCGTTATTGTATATTTGTAAAAAATAACTGAAAAAATGTATTCAATAATATACAAAATGTGACAAACATTAAGTTCAACAATGAAATTCAATTTGTTTTTAAGTAAGAAACAAAACTTCATTAAAAACAGGAGATATTAATTAATTTGGGTCCTAAAAATATTTATTTACATAATTTATATCATAATTAAAAAAAAACTAAATTATTATAGTATACCTATAATGATGAATTTGGTGCTTGTGCATTTGCTTCGATGGTTTTCCTAGTCGGTTTGTAAATAATTATCTTATTTATAAGTGGTGTAATAAAAAGCAATTAATTGCTTTGCAAAGTAAACAAACTTTTGTCGCCTGGCGGCGATTTTTGAATTAGCCTCTGTACACGTAATATACATTACAATGAGCTTAACGTTTTATTTGCAAATTATTTTACATTATTAATTAATTCCATCATAACATTCCTATATATATAATTTAATTAGAGCTTATTGTGCCCAACGATGTCTTCCATTGTTCCCAATTTCAAATGATATTTCTACATATAATTTAATCTATATCTAAATAAAAACGCGCAGTTTATTCGTTCGTTTGTTCGTTCGCGTATAGCCTCAGCAGTATTACAATCAACGTCAATGTTAATTATGAGCAACATGCTCATATTATAAATAGATTATGTATTATAATATTATTTACGCAATTGCAATAACGCTATCATTGTACGTTAGGTGTTCGAATCTAAAATGCAACGTAATCCCGATGGCTAATTCAATTACATACGCTTTATATAATAGATTATCGGCGAGGTAAGATTGACGTTTCGCTGAATGTTTCATATGTTGGGTTGGTGCATAATTATTGCGTTTTCCTATAAAACTTTCCGTTTTGTTTAGTATTATTTCATAAAAGTATTCTTCTTTCTTTTAGGAACAAAAATGCGTACCGAGAATCATCTTCATATTCGCCATATTATGCTCTACCACTTTAAGAAAGGTGTGCCTGATCATCGAAATCCGATGGCCCATCTCTTCCTTCTTTATCTGCAAGATTTGTGTCTCCCGTTTTGAACCTCTTGAACCATTTTTCAACTTGAAACAAATTCCTGGCCGAAAAATTCGTTGAGAACGCGAAATGATTCTGCCGCCTTTCAACCTTTCTCAAAGTGTTAGAGCATAATATGGCGAATATGAAGATGATTTTCGGTACACATTTTTGTTCCAAAAAGAGAGAAGATTACTTTTATGAAAAATAATAACCAAAACGCCAATTTTTATAACAAAACAATGATACATCAAAGTAATACTTATGTTTTACAAGTGTAATAACTTATTTGTGTTCCATTTGATAAAAATTTACTGCTGATGATATGATGTGATAAAAAAATGATAAATAGCCGTGAAATTAGTGAAAATCACTTCCAACTTGGGATGAATTTTTAATTAAGAAAGTTTTTTCCTCGAGAGATAAAAAGAGTTTGGTTAAATTTTGATAAGACTATGGCTATTTGTGGAACAAAGGCATAAAACAGGGAAACAAGGAATTATCATTAAAATGCGGATTTTCCTCTTAATAACCAGCAAACAATTCGGAAATATAATTCGCCTGAAAAATACCGTATTGCAGCATATTGTTATTATTTGTTTTGATAATTCTATTAATTGCATTGAAAGCATCACAACAATTTTATAGAATAGTTTTTTTTTGCTCTGTATTTGCAGACAATTGTTTTTATTGACAAATTCCAATCCTTTTGAATTAATTATTTCGCTCTTTTGTTGGTATCATAAAATGCTCAAAGCATTCAAAAAATATTTGTACATTCATTATTGTTTAGTTTCTTTGTATTTCAGTTTATTAAGCAAATTAGTCTGCGTATGCAATTTACAAAACGCTCATTTTACAAACGTTTAATTATTATAGATATTTCAATTTCAACTAAAGGTAACTTTATAAAGAAAACGATGTTCAAGTTCAAACCATTACAAGACTTTTGTGTGTTTAAGTTGGCATCGAAATCGAAAATGTATTTTTGGGAGTTTCGTACAAATTCAAGAAAAGTTATTTGAAGATACCAAAAGTATAATAAACTAGAAAATATATGGTATCAATTTAAGCAATTGAATTTTGTTGCTTCCTCATTTTAATTATTAGAAATATTTTAAATTCAACTAAAAGTATAACTTTATTAAAACTGGGACAGACGATGTCAAGTGATTACTTGTTTTAACCACTGCACAACTTTTGTGTGTTTAAGTTGGCATCGAAAGCGAAAATGTAAGAGATTATTGTCTGACCTAATCACAGTTTTTGCGAGTTTCGCACAAATTCAAGAAAAGTTATTCGGAGATACGAAAGAGATAAAGAACTAGGAAATATAGCACCAATTTAAAAACAATAGTTGTGTTGTTTACTCGTGGTTAATAATATTGTTTAATAAATAAAAAATAAATATACATAAAGTAGGGTTTACTATATCAACAGTGGGCAACCTCCAGCCCATGGGTCATTAACGCCCCTTGCAAACCTCCCAGCCAGCCCGCGTAATAATACTATTGTAGTTTGAATTTAACAAACAAACTAAACATATTTTTCCGGTTTTTAACAGAATTTCATTAAAATTACTTAGATTAATTGTTTTTCCAGCAATATTTTAAAAAATATTAAGAAAATTTGTAATAAAGATAGCAAAATTTGCAGAAAAGATAAGGAATTTTTATCAAAAATGCAAAAATGTTTAAATCTGGATATTTGCTAATAAAGTTTAGATTTTCAGATCGATTTTTATGTGTTTTTCGTCAAAATGTCTACGAAATGCACAATATTAATACTGAAAACAAACAATTTTCAATCATTTACATATTTTTTTCATAGAAATTCCACGGCATTGGTAGTTCGTTTGGAGTGCAACCGCGGTTTCGGTATTAACCATTTTCAAGCTACTGAATGTTATTAATAATACCTATAAATTATTGAATATCAACGAGTTCTACCACATTAAACAATCTACAATTAAAAATATCTATTAATAATATTTTTAAATACATATTTGTACAGTAAATCCTACCTTGTATTTATTATTATGAAAAACAGTTACTATTTCACAATCATTAAAAAAACAACCAATTACAGCTTGTTTGGCGGCTGTTTTATTTTGTTTTTTATAATAACCCAAATAAAAGTACTCGGCAACTTAACATTTGTATTAAAAGGGTTATAAATGAATTAAAATTTAACACAATTTATTAATATATCGTCTCTTATAGCCGAAATTAAAGTAGTTATTGTTGGTAGGTACACTTTATACTACCTGTAGATCAAGCGCTCTTCCAGTTCTTCAAAAACTCTAATTATAGTTATAATTATAATCAAAACTTTCTATAAGCTGAAAAGACATTGATACAAAGTTAAAATATATTAATAAGCACTTAATCATGACTATTCTTACCTATAAAAGTACAAGGGTGCACTCTTTAATTATTTTTTCAGTCCCTTTGAAAATGCCAATTTTGCCCTCTGAAACACCCCTTTTGCTAGCCAAAAAGGGCTGAAAATATGCGCTACTAGTAAAAGGCATCCCTGTAAAGGTAAATCAGTGCAGTTGTCAAACTTAGAAAGTCGTAGTCAGTCAATATGCGAGCCTGAAGTCAAAACCTGAATGTCGCCCATATCGCGACAGTGCAGTGCAAAGGGTTAAATTGAATTACAAGATTTGTTTTACTGCAATGATTTAAATATTTTCATTTTGTTTCAAATTTTCAAAAACAAAATTCAAAATAAACAAAAATGCGTATAAAATTTGAATGGACCATTACTATTAACAGTCCGTTAATACAATTAACATACAATCTAAAATAACTCTAAGCTATATGTGTTTAATAAAATAAAGCTGTTTTTGTGTTAAAGTAAAGTCGCATAGTAGGGGATACCAGGCCGCATTCAAAAATTATTGCCTGCAGTATCATCTAATCACAACAACAAACAATATTATACGTTGATTTAGCTAAATTATGATATTTGCAAAGAATTTTACGGGCGGTAGCAAAAGCCGGCTGGTATAGTGCGCCGCTGATGCAAACATTTGTTAATAATATAAATTTTGCAGGGAAAATTGCTGCATTGCGGAACGTATACCCACTCATACTAATATACAATCTATAGTAAATTACGCATAGCGCGATTTCCTACGCCGCGCGTGTGTTTTTTTTTCTCCCATTGCTCTCTCTACACTAGATTTTCACTCTCGTGGCAAATCAATGCGCAGACAATTAATAATTGAAAAGGGAAGATTTCCGCCATATGTTATGTGAATACAGTCGCTGCATTATTGATGTTTCTAGGATCAGGTTTTATAATGTAAAATATTTATAACCCTATAGGGATAACGGCATCATATTTTGAAATGTATATATAAGCTCATTCCATTATTACATGCGCTTGGAAATTATCTTTTGCGAGTGTTACAAGTCCGGGCTGTTGTTGTATTAAATGAATCATTAATTATTTTCTAATTACTTATGTAAAAACGCAGTTTTAGGTTGCACATAAATTATCCCGCTCATTGCGACAAATTGTTATTCTAAAAGATGTTAAAACTATTGTATTATTGTAATAACTATAAATTCATCAAATATTTTTCAACGATAAATATTGTCATACTATTTTTTACAAACTATGACAATTTATTTTAATCCCACTTTATACAAAACGTCGACAAAAAAATACGAATTTCAAAAATATGAATGCATATAGAGGTGGGAATGTACATACAGTGAAAACAAACCAGAAATATATGATATTAAATGAATTATTAATTGTTTCTAATTACTTATGTAAAAATGCAGTTCTAGATTGCACATAAATTATCCAGCCCATTGGCTCAAAATATTTCTACCCTAAAAGACGCTGAAACTATTGTATTGCTGTAATAGACATAAATTCATCACATATTATTCTGGCATAAATATTGTCGTTAGGTGAAGTGGGGTACGGTTGGGCGGGTTTTTGTCAAATTCAACTTCTGCAATTTATAAATATAAATTTCTAATTGGGGTAGAATTTACATACAATAAAAATACGCTCGAAATATATGATATTAAATGAGTTATTAATTAATTGCCCATTACTTAGGTATGTAAAAACGCAGTTCTAGATTGCATATAAATCATCCTGCAAAATATTTACCTTAAAAGACACTAAAACGATTTTATGGTTGCAATAGCTATAAATACATCAGAAATTTTCAGCGATAAGTATTGTCGTACTTCTTTTTAACAAACAATGACAAATTATTTTTTTCTACCCTTTACAAAGCACCTATAGCAAATTAGCAATTTCAAAAATATAAATGCATATCTATAGGGGTGATAATTTACAAGAGTAAAAGCACCACCAGCAGAAATATATGATATTAAATGAATCATTAATTATTTTCTGAATACTTATGTAAAAATACAATTTTAGATTGCACATAAATTATCCCGTTCCTTGCTGCAAAATATTTATATACCCTGAAAGACACCACAACTATTGTATTGTTGCAATAGCCATAAATTCATCACATATTTTTCGACGATAAATATTATCGTACTTTTTACAAGACAACGACATATTAATTATATCCTTTTGCAAAACACCGACACAAAATTTGCAATTTTAAAAATATAAATAGGTATATATAGTGATTAGAATTTACATATTAAATGAATGATTAATAATTGTTTAATTAATTATGTAAAAACGCAGTTTCAGATTCCACATAAATTCCCTTGCTCATTGCTGCAAAATATTTACCCTAATAGAAAATAAATTCTGTCTGATTTGTCAAATTCAAATTCTGCTCCAGGTCGCATTTGCATTAAAATAGTAGGTGCACTTTATAAAGCCTAAAAATATGTAAAGACACTTTACGAATCAGAAATACCTGTGGAAAAATAACGATCTTACCCCGTCGTTTAAACCACTCCACCTTACTACGTTTTACAAACAATGATAATTTATTTTTATCCCACTCTTCACAAAACAACCGACACAAAATTAGCAATTTCAAAAATATAAATGCATATACGAAGTTAGAATTTACATACAGTGAAAATACACCCGGACGGATGATATGAATATGCATGTCATTTTATCATAATTTGATTGGTGTCTTATAAATTATTATTTTCGCATTAATTTTCATCGTTTATTTATATATCATTGAACGAACCGGGTGGAAATTAATGTACTGCGCAGTAGAACTAAATTATAGATGGTACGATACACGTGAATATTTTAAACAAGCGCGTAGTAATATTTTCAATTTAATAAATTCTAAGATATTGGTTAATTATTTGTAGGTAAAAAAATTGATAAACAATATATTTAACACTTGGCACTCTACTGTCACCACTCACCATATAGGTGACATTCAAAATTTAACTTCAGGTTCATAAATTAAGAAACAATGACATTGTAAGTTTAACAACAGTACTGATATACCTTGATAAAGATTCCCTTTATTAGAAGCGTATATTTTCAGCCTTTTTTAATCAGACTAAGGGGTGTTTCAGGGAGAAAATCCGACATTATTAGATGGGCTGTTAAAATTAATTCAGAGTGCAATAATTTAATATATTTTAGCTTTGCCATCATTAAAAAATATAAAAGTTAAAACACTGAATAGATAAAATATGCATTTTTCCCTAGAAAGAATTTTTAATTAACTTTTATTATCATATGAACCAATCCGCTGCTTAATTTGCCTTCAAGCAATTTATACAAAGTAATTAGCGAAACATCTATTCAAAACTTATATACTTACATATCCAACAAGCGCACATCACGGCATCCTGCACAAACACTATTAATAATAAATCGCAATTCATCAGAGAAATAGATATTCGTTTCGCGCGGGAAAACAAGCGCGGTGTTTTGACAGAAATACGATGCATATGCGCACTGCGCACTTTCTAACATGTGCATTTATGGAGCGCGATTATTGAAACAACCATAACAACTAATAAAAATCAAAAAAGCGGTTGATTTAGCCATTAATTGTAAACGCTTACAAGACGTTGTTTAATCGTTTAGAAGATAAGGTGTAGTTTATCGCTACACTGTTTATGGCTCCACGATAATATGTACTCGGTAACAAATGAATCTAAACACTTATAGCCAGGTGCAGACCAAATTTACCCTTAGAAGACTTAATACTAGGTATATTTATAATTTATGACAGTCCTCGTAAATGCTTGATTGAACTCTTATATATAATTAGAACATTTCACACCCAGACTGCAAGGAAATGCAGTAAAAACATAACTAATGTTAGGGATTCGTTTAACGATACCAGTTTTATACTATAAGAAAGAGGCTATGCGTGAATTGAATAGAAGGAATAGTGAAATTCACTAATATTCATCGCAAAGTGATGAAACAACAGTGACATTAACTAAATTCATCAAAAAAATATGAAAAAAAAAGCAGTGAAATTCGCCAAGATTCATCAAAAAACATCTGCATCTATACCAAAAATTGAATAAAACAATGTGAATTTACTAAATATCCAGATGCATTTGTTACATAAAAGTAAATTTAGTGAAATTCTCAACCGTCCAACTGTGGAATTTAACTGATTTTTATGTCAGCGTGTTCCACATTAATCCATCGTCTAATCGGTATGGCGTTGCTACCTGTACTTGTAGTAGTGAAGAATAAAATATTGTACATTACATTTTATCTATCATAACATGTATGTAAGGGAATTCTCAGAAGCATGTCCTTGAAACATTGTTTTACATAAAAATAAAGCAAGTAGGTAATGCTATTTCATTAATTTAAAACAGATTAGTATCGATTGTTAAAAGTTGGGTAAAGAAAACAAGTCTAACCATTATTTACGTATCAGTTAGTTTGTTAATATTAAGCATATGTCGAGTCAATCAAATTATAGCAAATTAATTATTTAAAGGTCTTTTGTAAGGAAGTTTTTAGAAATTTCATAAATTATCGAATATCGTGCCAAATTCTTTGTTTGATTTAATTCAAAACATGGGACTTTAGTAGGTATGTTGTAAAAAAATTTACAAATTTAAAACTACTTCCTATTTTGTAGCAAATGTAATCTTCTTTTGCTTAATAATAATAAATTAAATTAAATTAAAATCAGAATGAAAGAATATTTCATAAAGCAGTTTTTAAAAATAGCATAAATTATAGAAAATTGCACAAAACTCTTTGTCTAAATTTGTTTAAAACGTACCTACAGATAAAAATAGTATTAAGTATATCTCTGTCATGGGTAAGTTCTAAAATATTTACAAAATTAAAAACTTCATTCTTTATAAAATCATGAGATATTTGCTTTAAAATTCTATATCGTAATGAATCTATTGCCATGCAGAGTAACTGCAATCCTCTTTTACTTAATAGTAATAGTAAATCCCAATGATTGAATGACTCAAATGTCACAAGAAAAAATGTAGGTGAAAATATTTATTTCAATTTATTTAATTAAAGCATTTTTATACAGTAGTAATGTATATATTTTATAAAAATATTGTATTGTAGAAAAAATCGTGATACTTTATGAGTATTGTTGAAAACATACAATCTTGCGGTTGTTGTTGTTGTTGTTGCTTGTAAAATGAATATGGTTGGCTGCATACATATACACTGATGTCGTAGAAAATATTCCATTATATTATGTACCTACAAAGTTTCAGAGTTGATTATTAACTTTAAATTAATATTATATACAAATTTGCGCACAAAATAGGCGAAAACTATTCAGTCATTAATTTTAATCTACTCGTAAATACTCGTGATAAAATCCACCTGCTTACAATATTAATTGCAAAGTTATTGTTGGCAGTCCATTCATCATTTATTACTTAATTGAAATTGCATTTAGAAATATAATTAAATTTTATAATTTAGCTCTAACACAATAACTGTGCCATTTTCGCATGTCGGTGGTAGTGCCGGTGGTGGTGGAGCTATTAGCATAAAGGATTCTTTAATATAAAAGAGCATATTTAATTTCTAACAGTGCCTTTGTGTTTTAGATGCTTAATACGCTTGTCAACAGATACTTACATAGCCTAATTTAAATAATTAAAATTTTATACTTGAAAACAAATGTACTTTGTGCCGTTGTTCATTCAGCCGAAAACAAGCACAATAATATTATATTTTGTTTGTTTCTAAATGGCAAGTACATGCTTAAATATAAATTAAGCTGTATAGATATATGTAGGTGTGTTGGAGGAATTCACACCTGGACGTTTGTAATAAAACGTCTTGATTTATTTGCGCGGAATAATGTGAAAAACAAGTGGAACTTGTGTGTTGTATACCACACACAAAAACACATCACACATCTAATAACTAATTTTGTTTAGCAGCAAACGTTCGAATTCGTTTTGTATTATACATATTATATATTCATAGCACTTTTTGCACTTTCCATTTCCTTAATAACACACACATAAAAATGTTGTGATGTGTGAAACAAAAATACAAGAATAGCATAAATCATTTGCATTTTGCGTGAAATGTTAAGCAATGTATGTATGTATATAAATTATTCGAATTACTTTTGTGTATATTTTTCACATTTTTGTATGTATTAATTAATTGCAGCTTATGCTTGGCACGTTTCATCATAAACATTTTAAAATTATAATTAAATTTGAAACTCTACCAGGCAAATGATGTTCAACCTACCTGCGCGCTGATGTTATGTTAAATCAACAATACACTTACAGTTTTCATTTAATTACGTTTTTGTCTCGCTGAATACTTTCAATATAATACATTTGGTGAAATGCAAATTTGCGTTTTGGCGAAAGTTTTGGGTGCGTTACGTCCTCCTTTCGTCTTTGTTCGTTTGCAAGTTTTCAACTCGCATGTTGTCTTATCTAATTCGAGATTTAAAGCTAATTAATTTGGTTTAAAATTAGCACCACGCAGTTTTAGATTTGTAGGTTATATTTGATTAAAACTTAAGTATTTTTAGCCTATATAGTGAATTTACATAAAAAGCCATTGGTCCTTTGAATGAACATATTAATTTTGCTGAAATTACGATGCTTTATACAGCCGTTTCTAAAATTGCATAAATGAAACAAAACTCTTTCTCCAATTTGGTTCAAAACGTACAGTCTTTTAGTAATAAAGCATAATACCAAGTAAATATTCTTTATGTTATAAAGTAAATCTAAAAAAATTTTCAAAATTAAAAACTGAATCAATTATTTCTTTAAAATTTTACACAGTTTAAGATTTACTATACTTAATTAAAACTTGCAACGCATTTTAAGCATGTTTTTAGAATTCACATAAAAGGCCAATGATTATTTTTTTCATTTATGATTTCCATCATATTAATATCGTTGAAATGTAATAAAAATTTTCCAAAACTTGTTAATCTATTACCATGAGGAGTAATTTTAATCTTTTTTTGTTTATGATTAATTAATGACATTAAAGTAAATTCATAATTAGAGGATATTTTGTAAAACTTTTATTAATATAAATAATTGAAAGTCGCACAAAACTCTTTGCCCAATTTTATTGAAAACGTTTCTTATATTTGATTAAAACTTGCACAAGTATGTATGTTTAGTCTATTTTTAGAATTTACATAAAAAGCCAATGATCATTTCTTTCGTCAATGTTTTCCAACATATTAATTTCTGCTGAAATTTAATAAAGTGTTGACGTTTTGCTTGGAGAATGAATTAAAAGCAGGAAGTTGAATAACATTGTAGCCAAGTATATGTGTTGAACGCTAGTCCATTCCATAGACATAACATAACGTAACGTCGCATAACGAATATGCTGCTGAGGAATTTTATAGCAAATATATTTATAGATATATTTGAATGTTAATATTTTGCCGTTTACTTTGAATGCGATAAAAATATTTTACACGCTACGATTCTTAATCTAACACAATGGGCGGGCGATAAATGAACCATAATTTTATTATTTGTTTAATAAACAAAATTCCATTAATTTTATCGCCATGCGAGCAATTTTGGTAGAGAGCGCTGGATCATCTTATAAACAATAGGCGCTCGTATTGTATGTGATCATATTGCATACTCATGATAATACCAAAACAACGTATAGATGATAATAATACAGGGAATTGAATTTTATACCGTATTATAGTGGTCTTTATTTTTTCTTAGTCGTCCATGACAATAATATACAAACACTCGTGTCGTCTCATTATTAATATCTTTGTATATATACAGTGTGTTTCATTCAATGGCAAGTGTAAGGAATTATTTGGTTCTTATTACTCTAAGACTCTTAAACATCAAATTTGGGCGGAATTTTTGATGATTTAAGATTTACTTTGATTTTTGGCATTTTCCATCATATTTAGTTATTTATCACTTTGAAACTCTTAAACATTAAATTTTGATGATTTTCTTAAGATTTGCTTTGATTTTAGGCATTTTCCATCAATAGTTAATTATTTATAACTTTGAGGCTCTTAAACATTAAATTTTGACGAGATTTTTGATGATTTTCTAAAGATTTGCTTTGATTTTTGGCATTTTCCATCATATTTAGTTATTTATCATTTTGAGACTCTTAGACATTAAATTTTGATGATTTTCTTCCAATTTGCTTTGAGTTTTGGCATGTTCCATGAAAGATTTTAAAGATTTTTATCAACATTGTCTAAAAATATAAGACACAATTATTCATCATCGATTAATAAAGATAAAAGTCAATTCAAACTTTGATGGAAAATGACAAATATCTATGAAAAATTTAATGTTTAAGAATATTATGGATACCTTTGAATGAAAAGTTTTGTATACTAAACAAATTTTAAGCATACACAAAATCAGCGTTTTTATAATAACAAAGTGCAACGTTGTAACTACAAGATTATTTAAAGCATCTGCATGAAGTTATAACGTAAGCTGATTATTGCAAAAGTTAATTGAAACTTAACGATAAGATATGCAAAAAGCGCTTAAATTGACTTGCTTAAATTCTTATTGATGCAAGCGATGAACGTGCAAGAAATTTAAATTGTTATAATTGGTATTTTCCAACCCATGTATACATATTTCATGAAAAAGATTTACTTTGTTTGCTTTGTTTAATGCATTGTTATGAATAATATAATAATATCAATATTATATTATTTTATAAATATACAGTATATAAGTATATAACAATAAGTAAGAAAACATATTTTCTTCGCATTACATTATTATAATTGTTATTATTAAAAGTCTCCCTTGTTTATCTCAGTTATATATTGCAATATATAGATTAAACAGCTTTCATACTGTCAACAGTAATGTCATGACAATTATGAATAAGTGATTGTGTTAAACTTGTTGGAAACTATAATAAAATAAAAAATGCATTTATATTTATTAAATCTGCTAAGTTTTCCAGTTTATTGGACAATACTGGACATTTTTTCTAAGTACAAATTCCAAATATTAATAACCAAAACTTGAAGGGGGTATTTAAAAAACATATTATCTTGTCCAAAACTAGAACCAATTTTAAAAAAGTTTTCTATATTCTTTTTAGAATTGTTTAAAACAATGATGCTATTTAAAAAAACTTGTTATCTTGTCTAAAATGAAAATAAATTTTAATAAGCTGTACTATACCTATTCTTTTAGTGTGCATTACAACTAAAACAATCATTCAAAAATAAGTAAATAGTTTAAAATATATTTGGAAGAGATTAAAATTAATAATATGCTTCAATAAAATTCAGTAGCACAAGCTATATAAGCGCATATTCCTGAGTTGTTTGAAATCTTTAAGTGTAAACGAGAAGTCGTCGACCGAAAGTTTAGGAAACACTGGTATAACATGCGAACAAGCGCTAACATGCTCATTATCCGTTACGACCTAAGAACTTAGGTAAGAAAATTATTGTGTGGTAGTTATGTCGTTATTGGCTGTTAGAAACTAAATTGATATTGCGATACCATTCAAGTGATGTCGTAAAAATTATTGTATAAAAATAGTATTGCAGGTAACTTTCGGGAAACAATGCAATGTTATTCTCTTACAAACTCCTTTAAAATTTTGTATTACTACTACTCAGAGCATATTTTTACTTAATTACAATATTATGAAAATGTGTAGGTAGCTATATATCTATAATAAATAGCGGTTTATTAATTTTGTAAATTAAACATCCGATAAACTACATTCACAAAAATATCTACAACTCGATTAGGACCTATATAAATTCGTAGATTCCTGAATTACCACCAACCATTGGTAGATTTAACCTAGAGGAACACGAGGCCTAAGTATTAATGTACACACATTTATATATACATCTTACTTTACGAATACATTCGCTTAACCACTAACAAAATTGCCTAGACCTCAACTTTTTCTCCATTTAAGTATTATATTTTAGGGCATGAACATCAATTACTTTGCGCTAGTCAAGTGTTTGAAACAAAAAAGACCAAATTCTAACAAGAAAAATCTTCCAATGAAATTGTTGCCTAACATTCAAAAGATATCATAATCAGTTTTAGCTACTCATCATATACCTACATTGCTTCGTCCAATTATCATCTATTCCGATGCAACAAATCTCGTCTGATATACACTTTCAATCAGTGGATGAAGTAAAAAAACGGATTTAAAATGTAACTGAAAAATGGGATTATTCATTTGTACATCCAATGATTAACATTTATAAATACTAGGTATCTAATAATGTTCATGTTCGAATGGATTATCGAACATTCTGAATCATTTTCTTGTGCAAATAGATGGAATGGATTTTTTTTTAAATGAAATAAAAATGTTTAGGACGTAGCAGTATTATATTTACAAAAAAAAGTAAATCAATCAATATTATTCAAATTTTCCAGCGTTTGGATGACCTAGATGCATTGCTTCTTTGTGAGCTAGAATCTCATAAATTATTTTTGCATTACACTAAAATCGTAATCTTTCGCATCGATCCGCAATAAATATATAAACTTGCCTCATTAAGCTTACATTTAATTAGCCAAATTGCAGTTTCATTACATGGACAATTAATATAAGCCAACTTTATTTTTAATTAATCAATCCCCGGCTAATCGTTCCACCTTACAAACTATTTAACGTACGCAAGCAAACAAACAAAACATACAGAACGTACGATTTTCCTTGGCAGAAAATGTTCATTTATAAAGTACATTTTAGTCACCGATATACCTCAAGGGATGCCCAACGCGAAATTGAATGAGAATTGACTATTTCTTCCTCCTGCCTCTTCCTGAAATCGTTGTTTTATACGTTCCGCCCGAAATCGAATTGATCTCGGCCAATCAAAATATCACAAAACACTTTTCCTGGAAAAAGATATAAATCTAATTATTTTATTATTCCGAAGGAAATATTTTGTTAACGCAAAAGTGTTTTACGCTATTCATCATTGTGATTAATCATTTGTCGTTTAATATTTAATGATGCCGCCTCTTTTATTTTCATCATCTGACGCATTAAATTAATATTGTCTATAATAATTATGCGCGCAGAAAATGTGAATTAAATCATTTATTTTATTTTTTTCATCAAACGCATTAATCATGCAGATTTTTATGCTAAACAATTTATATGTTCAGAAGTAAAAAATTACGAGTGATAATTAATTCGTCCATGACAAAAATATATACATATAGTACATACTCATGTCGTGTCATCATTAGGGGAATACTTATTTTTTTATTTTTCTGAATTCTCAAACATTAAATTTTGTATAGACTTTATTGATGATTTTTTCCGATTTTCTTTAATTTAATGATACCACCATTTATATATTTACCAGAAGCATTAAATTAATGTTGTCTATGCCAGTGGTTTTCAAACTGTGTTGTACGGAACTTTCGGGTTCCAAGAAATATCCCACTGGGTTTCAAATTTAAAATTTTAAACAATAATTTTAAAATAAGTGACAAAGGACTCCAAATAGTGATAAAACTTACATAAATTGAGAATTGCAACTACATATAATACAAAATAGCTTAATTTTCTCATATTTAGTATAGAAAATGTAATTGTGGTCTTCAAATTGTGTTCTGTCGAATCTTCGGCTCCCAAGGAATCAAAATGTCAAATAATAATTTTAAAATTATTGATAAAAAACTCAAATCAGTCATAAAATTTGAAATGCACCTTCAGATACTACAAAGCTACTAAATTTTGTCACTGTTAGTAGATAATGTATGATTGTGGTCTTCAAACTGTGATCTGCCGAATGTCCGGCTCCCAAGGAATCAACATTTCAAATAATAATTTCAAAATTACTGATTAAAAACTTAAATCAGTGATAAAATGTGAAATGCAGATATTACAAAGCTACTAAATTTTGGCATTTTTAGTAGAAAAAATCAGATTCACGTCTTAATCGCTAAAAGTAATATCCTACACTTTTTTCTATACATGAAACGGTGTTCCCTGAAAATACTTTGCAACTTGAACGGTTGTATTAAAAGATTGAATACCACTGGTCGGTGATTATACGAAGAAAATGTGAGTCCATTTTTTTTGTCAAAAGCATTAATCAAGCAGATTTTTATGCAAAACAACTTACATGTGCAGAAGCAAAAAATTATTAGTGATAATTAATTTTATGCATTCATGAATAAAATCTAGCGCCTCTCTCTCGCCGAATAGCGTAATGAATTCTCCGTATATGCATTAATATTTAATTTAATTAATATAGATTATTGTTTGAAATTTGATCATAATAATTGATTTTATAATAGAAAACAAACAATAAAGCATTAATATAATAATCAATATTGAATCTCTTTTTTTCTTCAAAAAGTAAAACAAGCGACATTACATACGTAGAAACGTTTTCTTTAAAAAAATCAAATTGAATTTTCGAGTGGATGGAATGTAAAAGAAAAGTGATTGATTATTTACACTTTGCGACTTATGCATCGTGTCTTTGCGTCCTACTTGGCTGAAAAATTGCTTTGTTCGTTTGTTTACAACGCGTTTTGTCGTCGTTGGTAAGAAAATCGAAATAATAAGCCAAGCCGCCGACAACATTTTTTTAAATTAAACTTTTCTGCGGCCGTTTTGTGAAAAGAAAGTTTACCAAAATTCGGAAATAATCGCTGCTGATTCATTGTGGGATTTCGCAACTAACTTTTGTTTCGACGACTGCGATTCCTGCGCCTTTTATCTCAATTATTTTTTTTCAAGCGCTCATGGGCAAAATAAAAACTCTCGCGTCCGTCAAATCGATATCGCCGATTTATTATTAAAAATCGCCAATTCCGGCCGATTAGTTAAATAAAAAATGTAAAAGTGTTCGTATGATTAATGGCGCACTTAATTAAAACATTCTCCGTGCACAGTACATTATGTTGTCGTTCGTCTTGCAAAAATTTAAAATTGCTAAATAAACTTTGCAGCAACAATTTTTTTTGCTCGGCCGAATGAACTTTTGCAGCAGCCAACTTTTTTCAGCAAGCGCTTAAAAGCAATAATAAATTGTTGTGTTTCCAAATCGATTCGCTGCATAAATAAACAACGGTTCAATAAAAACACTAACTAAAACAATAAAAGTGCTTTTAATAAAATAAACATTGATGTTTATATTAATTATTATTATTGCACTGCTAGTTTTTCGGCGCGCAGCTTTCTTTGCCGCTGGATAGATTCTAGTACCTCATACCTACATATTTCAAACTAATGTATACTTAAGGGCTTTTCAGTTTAGCGAAATTACATTAGCATTTTATTTTCAAGTTGTCGATTTTCATAATGAGTTTCCTTAGAAACTAGCAGAAGTTTTGGGTGATACACGATTTGTATAGGGTGTTTACTAAGTTGGGCAATCCCTTCTAAGTGTGGAAACAATAAAAATAAAATAATAAAATGCTGAAAAAATTAATTAACTGACTTGAATTGCTGCATCTCCAATATCTTACATCCAAATTGATGTATCTGAAAAAAATATGTAACAAATTAAAATCGAGACACTTTAGAAATTCTTTAAGAAGAGTCGAAATACAATATTGATATTGCATCTAATTGATATAGTGTGAAATCAACCAAGTGTCTAAATCTTAATTTGTTATACATTTAATAGTATACCTAGAGTCGTCAGCCAACGTCTTTAATCAATTCATTGAATTTGAAAGACGCTGTACTGAAAACAGAATTTTTCTTTGTATCTCTTGAAATATTATAACTTTTCACAATATTTTTCATAATTGAAACTTTTCCAACTTATATTATACAATACGATAACTTTGTTTAGAAAAACTAGTAAAGTTGGAATGAATTGTGAAAATTTCATGCAACTTACAAGAAATCATAAATAAGATGAGTTCAATCCAAGAAGTTATTACTGTTGTACATATTAAATTATTCTATAAAGTTTACACAAATATATTAAAGTTTTAATCAATTTTGGCTATATTTGAGCCATGGTCAGCAGAAAATAGCAAGATTCGTTATACACTCTAGATATAAACTATGCAGTTCTAATGTCTGCTTTTAACAACGATTTTTCTATTTTTCTTCTAAGTATGCCTTAATAACCAAAATCGATGAAAAATTTAATATGATTATGTAATGATAATTAGAAAATTAATTCACTTGATTAGGTCATAATTAATAGTTAAAATATTTCGACCTTTCGGTCAACGTCAGAACTAGAATTTCAATCAAAGATGCTATTGCCAATAAAAATTAAATAATAAAATGCTGAAAATAATAATGCAAAACTTGGATAGTTGCATCCGAAAAGTTCTGACGATGACTGAAAAGTTTAAATATATTAATTACAACTTAACTTCAACTACTAATTATTGTAAACTTATCAAGGGAATTAATTTTTCGAATCATTATTCTACCATGGTTCACCACGTGTGTGCAGCTCAAGTTGTAAACTTCACGATTGTGTTCAATCGCTAACTTGGCTTCGGTTATTTAACCATCGGCAAATGAAGGATAATTGTTAGACATGGATATTAGATATGAACTTTATAACTTTTCTAATGTTTATTTTCAACAACAACTTTTTTATTTTTTTCTTGACGATGGTTTAATAGTCAAATTTCATAAAGAATTCACTATGTTTGTATAAATTTTATGAATTTTCTTAATTTTAAAATTCTATAATGCATACAAATTTAATAAAATAGAAATCTAATTGCTGACTTCACTGCAACAATGTCTAATATGAATGCACCAAATATAACAATTCGCATTGTTTATACAGATCAATTAATTTATCATAAATGAATTGATAGGATTGAAGACTTATCCAGCTATGTAGCAAAACATTTCTGGCAATGTCCCGTCGCTGCTACCAATGCTCAATTGCGGAATCAATAATTTCATTATGATTGATACACATACAGTGTGTCCCTGGATCGACTTCAATATAGGTATAACTGATTAAAAATTTTGGAGTCTAGTTTTGAAATTTTGGAATCAACCCCTGCTTGCTCTGAAATTAATTTCAAGTATATTTTCACATTTTTAGAATTAAAAGGTGGCCTGATAATGGGGAAAGGCGATTTTATTTTCAGGTAAAGTGACATTTTTGCCAATAATACGACAAAATGTTATCAAGATAAGTTGTTTAAAATATAAAATTATGCACATATGCAAAATTTTATAATTATCGGATCACTTTGACAAAATCAGAAAAATTGATGAAGTGAAGTCGATCCGAGGACACACTGTATATTGTTTAATATTGCTTCCTATGAATGCACACATAAATGATTAGTTTCCAATTAACGAAAATAGTTATTTCATGCATCATGCATTCTATCAATATACATACAACCACTGCATCGTTTCTAATTGTTTCAGTGTTACCTATCGCTGCTTGTATACCTACAATATATGAAAAGTAGCCTGGCTATAAAATATAGCATACGCAATCAATAATTACATGTGGGCACCTACCTATAATTAATGCAATTTAATTGCTGGATGCATTCTAAAAATATCAAATTCCGCTACTTACTTGAATTGCGTCCATTTGTTATTTTACACGTAGACAGAGAATTAAATTATTTACATATGGTTTAGTGCATAAAATGATCGAGTGTAATTTATTATGCTGCAATTGCTTTGAAATATGTTATTAAGAATTGATTGATTGAGGTTTAATTAAATTCAAAGCGTACGTGGGTGTGCAGTTGATGATTATTAGCTTAGCTGAAAACTTTTTTATTTTTCGTAAACTATACGTAGTTCCTTTAAACAAAAAAAAATAAAACAAGGAGTAAACGAAGATGTGTATCCTGCCTTGCCATCCAATATACTGCAGGATTTTTAATAAAATTTTCTCACATTCCGGATATCAGTTTTCGTAACCTTGCATCGTATTTTCCTCAAAATCAATTTTGTTTACCTAAAAAAAATAACACGAATTAAACAAATGTTGCAATGGAAATCTTTTCGTTCAAGTCCGTTTGTTTTTGAACTGTTTACTGAGTTTCCAATTTGGTGATTTGTGCTAGCCCCCATTTGGTATCATTTGTATTAGATCTAAATTCAAATACAATTCTATTTAGAAATCCAAACTAAGTCTTCAATTAATCAATGGATCGGCTATTTCAAATATATGCGTTTGGTCTGTTTATGCGAGAGGAAAAGGAACGATTTTCGCTTTGAAATAAAATATCAGTAGTGGGCAGTGAAACGTACCTCCTCCTACGTTATTATTATTCACCTGCAACACATTAACGAATCAGTATACATATATGGAACGAAATAAAATTTAAAACGTAGATATTGAGCCACATTAACTGTAAATTAATCAAATTTCAGCCTCTCTATATTGTATACAATAAAATTATCCAGCACTTTATCAATCGAATGTTGGCTGGCGGCTGCTTCGCTGTTTGTATCGAGAATTGACAAACTTCTTGTTCGGTGGGGATGGAAAAAGTTTTGCGGTTTTGGGTTTCGGGTCACCTATTTATCATTAATTCTCCTTCAACGCAAATCTCACTAGTTTAATATTCATTAATAATTCAAATAACACAAATTAAACATTTCAAAAAAAAGAAATCTCCCAAAGTTTGATGATTTGTTTTCATAATCAAATTATTGTTTATTATCGAAAAAATTAAGTAACTCTAGGCGTAAAAATGTAAACAAAAGTTAAAATTATATTCACTCAGGTTTTTATGAAAAGATGAGTTTAATAAACCTATATCCGATAGCCAAATTTAAAAAAAAACAATTATAATTTAACTTTGGTTAAACATTATTTACATTAGCCACGTGTATTTGGTTCCACATGCATCAAACAGGAGTTGGAAGTCGAAAGAAATAGACATCTCGTGACTCCAGACTCTTTGAAATGTCTCAACTCTTCGACTCCCAAATTCCGACTCCGACTTCAACACCCCATCACTGACAGTAGCATATACCTGAGGAAAAATTTCCATTCTGGGTTTGGGTTTTGGAATTTTGGGGTGATCTGCCCAGGCAGAGAAGTAGTGAAGAATTATCTTAAGGCAAAGTGTTATAAAATGTAAACAAAAAAATTATGGCCATTGCCTTTGGCTCTTAATATACTATTTGACGTGTTGTAGAAGAAAACAAACATCGATATCATTGTTTGTTTACATTATACATCACGCCGCTTAAGATAATTTGTCCCTACTTCTATATATTGGTGGATTGCCCCAAAACCTGAACCAAAAATGGAAATTTACCTCTTGGTATCTTCTGAATCTTAAATTTTAAATGATTAATTAAAAAATTTCAAACAAAATGTAATTCATATCAATTCTTCCCCACTTCTATGTATGGTTGTATTGTCACAAAACCCCAAAACCCCAAAACCCAAACCGAAAGTGAGAATTTGTCTCTTAGTATCTTTTAAACTCTAACTTTCAAATGATTAAATATAAAATTTCAAAGTAAATGTAATTTATATCGATTCTTCCCTACTTCTATGTATGGTTGTATTGTCCCAAAACCCAAAACCCAAAACGAAAATGAAAATTTGCCCCCTGTTATTTTTTAAATTCTAAATTTTAAATGATTAAATAAATAATTTCAAACAAAATGTAATTCATATCAATTCTTCCCTACTTCTATGTATAGTTGGATTGTCCCAAAACCCAAAACCGGAACCGAAAATAAGAATTTTTCTCTTGGTATCTTTTAAACACTAACTTTCAAATAATTAAATATAAAATTTCAAACTGAATGCAATTCATATCGATTCTACCTTACTTCTATGTATGGTTGTATCGTCCCAAATCCCAAAACCCAAACCGAAAATGAAAATTGGCTTCGTGGTGTCTTTTAAAATCCTAAATTTCAAATGATTAAATATAAAATTGCAAACGAAATGTAATTCATATCGATTTGAAATTATTATGATAAGATCAGGCATGTTTATGAACTGTAATTTTCTTAATAACCTATAAAATAAAATTGAAAGAAATGAATTCTATATTAAGGGCGTATCGTATATATCTTTAATGCGACCGTTGGTTTTATATTAAGACGATGAATAAATTCATATTCAAACAATTAGATTCGCTTTGGGAAATACCATATTTCATGTAACTTAATTAAATACCAACAAAACATTATATATTAATATTCGCCCGTTCATTAATAATAATTTTTGAGACAATCGATGCTTTTTTAATTAATTAAGTTTGCTTTTAATAAATGGAATGTTAATTGAATTTCTTCACAAAAAACAGAAAAAAAGCGCGTCGTAGTAAATTGCTCGAAACGTAATCGTTCGATAAAGTTCTTTTTGTATTATTTGTTTTATTTTTCATTTTCTGCAAACTGTTTACTGTATTCATCGACTAGAAATTGAATTGACGAATTTTTAATTAAAAATTGTTGCCGTTTTTTTTGTTGTTGTTAGTAAAACAAACAATGCGTTTGTACGCAATGTGCCCGCAAAACCTGTCAAAATTGCTGAAATTTAACGCGCTGAAGCATCTCGAAACATTGCATAAGAATACATGTTTTACATGTTTTTAATTTCGCTATAAATCATCATCTCCAAATTTAATATTGGGCGATAAATTTCAACGTTAAGTGCACCACGCCGTATATACATACAATATTTATTTAGTGTATACTAGCGTACTATAAGATTGTCGATATTTTTATACAGCATTAAGATTAAAAATGATCCATCAGGCACATTAAGCTCTTGGGTTACAAGCGCGCAAATTGCGTTAGTCAACTTTCCTATTATTCGTATTATTTCCAAATGTGTGTTCACCTAAATTAATTAGTGCGACATTGTGTGCAATTTGAAACGTTACGTATTGTTGATTTTTACATACACCTAACAAATAAACATATTCGTTTTTATTCTCACAATGTATATTATTATTACTGAACTCCACAAAATACAAAATTAATTAAATGTTGATAGCAACCAAAAAAACAATGTTTAATAAAATCAATATAAAATTTAATAATTTAAATGCAATAAAACATTATTTGAACAAATGTTTATTTAGCTAATCTGTTATTTGTAAACTGGTCATGGAAAATAAATACCTACTTTTGTTTAATGAAAAAATGCGGATTAGGAGTATTTTTTTAGGAATATAACGAAAATTTTACAATTTTAATTAAAAAACGCAAAACTACAAATTTTCTATATGTATGTATGCAAATAAATATATTTAAAAAAAATAATATGCAAATTGTATGGAAATCGAGGATTTTAATATAAAAAAATCAATAAATTTTGTTAACAACTTTGTTAACATATTTAAAAATATTTAAGATACTGCAACTTCAATATAGTATGTAAAGATAACACAGTAGTCCTGATGATAACTAAAAAAAGATAATACTCTATTTTTGTGTGAATTTATATAGATTCGTTAAAGTTGGAAGAAAAGTTGCAACTTAGGATTTAACTTATTTAGTTAAAATTGCTTTTAATATTTTTAATAAACCATACTATTAAAAGTATCTATTTATTACCTATTTTGTTACTATAAACAAATTCTCATTTGCGTTTTAAAGAGTTTATTTGACAGAGTTGCAGGGGGGGCAACACTGTATAAGAAGCATATAATAAATTATGCCCTTTCATAGATGATCGGAGCAAAATTCATATATTTTTAAATTTCTATTCAACAAAACACTTTCAAACTTTGAGTTGTGTTCTATTTTCGCAGATTTCTGTAACGTTTTCACAAACTGGGTACTTTGTAACGCATTTATATTTATTAAATTAGATTACTGCACGTGTCAAATAACAAAAAGCGGGAAAGCATTCAAAAATATTGGAAACCACTGCTCAAAACCAATTAATTATACATTTTATGTATGTGTTTTAAATCATTAAATTTTTATTAACACGTATTTGCAAAACAATTTTGTGTGTTTCATGCAAGCAATTTGCGTTGCTTGGCAGTTATCGTAATCCATAACATAAACGGTCATTATTTTGTACACATATTATAAAAAACTAAATATTTACGATAAATTTTTCACAGAAATTTAAAATGTTTGACAAATAAGCAATATTAAACAATTAAAAACACTAAATATGCCTACTTACGATGAATTTTTCATAAAAATTTTAAATGTGTTGCAAATAAGCAATTTTAATTCTAAAAATCAATATAAGTTAAATATAATTAGGGGAAGGTTGCCATATTCGTACCCCCTAACTTAAATTGCCTGTAATTTGAAGAATTAAATAGCAAACACAAGTTTGTTGGTCCTATATAAAACTATAGTATATACTGCTTC
>JARJDW010011717.1:0-20967 GCA_030264715.1 Adinopsis sp. GC000173
GTAGAATTTCTATTTGGTATTCGATATCAAAATTGAGATATGGGAATTTGCTCAAAATCGTAAAAATATGGTTCATTAAATTTTTAATCTTGCTTTTTTGCTTGATTTTCATTAAAAGTCTTAAATAAATTTCATTCATTAAAAAAAAATAAAAAGTTTAGGTCATACCTACACCAAAATTTCAATACTTTTCTGCAATATATTAATATCCCCACATATAAAAAAACAAGTTTATTTTACAAGCGAATGATTTTTTTATACATATTTAAGACTATTCTTGCACTCAATTTTGAAATGTCACCAGAAATGAAAACGAAATTGTGTGGCATTTTTATATAGCAAACATATATCATAATTCACGCTCCAACAATTTAATTTACTGTGTTTTGGGAAGAGGGTGTAGATTGCACATGCATACAACACACACATTTATTACGTGCTTTCATGTAACATTTCATGAAAGATGGAATAAAAACAATAAAAACTGAAGTATTTCTTACAATATTTACCAAATTTATGTTCCAATTATATATTTAATTTTAAAATATCACCTGCAAATGCAAAATGTAAATCGAAATCGTGTGGCAGCATTTTTATACCTACAACAAACATACATTGATAATTCACGCTCCAACAATTTAATTTTCTGTGTTTTAGAAATAGGGTGTACTACTACTACTACAACACACATTTTTCAGGCGAGTACGTCTGGTCTGGTTTCCCGTGCGTTAAATGCCATTGGGGTTGCAAAATCCACCCTCGCATTATACAACACTTGCACAATTCGATCAATAATATTGTCTGTCTGGATATTCTTTCTGGATTTTCCAAAAATCCAAACGATATGCATATACATACATAATATAATATGATGCATTCATAATTGTGATGTAAATTTAATATTATATATACTGTGTGTGGTGGGACCTTTTCCATGTCGTCGTCGTCGTCTACAAGTATGTAGATTGTACATTCAGCCGGCACATCCGGAGGAAGTTAAATATTGTATTCTTATCACGGCGACGTTTCAATGTCTTCGCCCTATTGAATTCAACCAACTAATACATACGCACTCATTTTTTGATGACAAAAAAAGAGCAACACCTTTGGTGCGACAATAAAGCAGATTGATTTAAAACATCGCATTCCAGCCAGCTAGTACTTATTACATATAGATGAATTTGTATGTGGCTCACGATGGATGATATTGCCGCACCAGTCATGACTCTCCAAAGACAATTTATTTTAATTGGCAATTTGTATTTTATGTAAGTAAGTACATGTGTGCGGCGACGTATTCGCAAAAAAATCGTCGTATCGGTTGTTTACGATCGTAATACAATATGTATGGGGCAAAATTGCATATGTGTATCAGTGTTGCAGCATTTGCAGAATGTGCGCAACAACAACAAGTTTACAAAAATCTTAAGTCAATCATTTAAATTGCAGGCGCGAAAAGCAGCATTACAGTTATCTCTCGCTTGCCATAAAAAATATTCGACGTTTGAAAAGTTTTTGTAATTATTAGAAGTGTTTTTATATATTAATAAGCTAGTGTCATTCTAAAACGCATGAAGTTAATTGCAAATCCTAAAACATTGCCAATCAAAAGTCACTAAATGCATGTGAAATATAAAAAAACAGGGTCAAACTCAGACTTAGGAGTCAAAGGTTGATTTCCAACATGGTTTGACAATTATTTGCCGCCTTCGTTGGCAAAGAGCTACCCCAGTATTGAAATAAATAAATAAAATGCATATTAATCATGATCGGCATCCTAAAAAATTTATTAACCGCGCAAAATGTTTGGCATATATTTATAATAGATATTAATAAATAATATTTGCTATATATAGCTTTAAATACGACAATTAGTCATCACATTACCCAATAATGAGTAAATGCGTAGATTGAAATGAATAAAATGGATATTAATTATGGCACCCTAAAAAATTTATTAACCGCGCAAAACGAATACGACTGACTAGATTATATGCAGAACTAGTTCATCACATGTTCGGCATATTTATAATAGATATTAATTAATAAACGTAACGTATAATTTTAATTAAAAGCTATCAGAGCAGAAATGAGCAAAGTAAACAGTCGTCCACACTCCACATACGTACCGCATTTTCGTCTGATTATTTATGCAAAACGAAGCCATAGTATATAGCATAAATACATACTAACAAAAAAATATATATACAATATGAATGATGAAGAAAACAATTTCTCTAACTAACATACAACATACTAGAGTTGGTCGAAAGCCAGAAATGAAACAATTACCATCATAATCATTACTATTATTTCTCTTACTTAGAAAAGATAATTACAAAGAGAGAAAAACAATTGAATCGTTTTAATTTAGATGAGCAGTTAGTTGGCTTGAACTGTACACACACACGAAATAAAAAAATTGAAAGTAATCATCATAGAATAATATATGAAGTATTTTGTTTAGCACAATACACTCACTCGACATATTATTACACGTTTTTCAATCATATGATGATGAAAGTGGTGGATGAATTGAACAAAAACAATTATTTAAATCCAAATTGTTACTGTTGCCGTTCTTGTTGTTGTTAATGTTGATGTTGAAAGTCATTAATTTTCTATTTCCATTCATTCATTTAAAATAAGAAACAAAAAAACAAAAAAAAAACGATTGTTTTATTAAACAGACAAGATTTCGTTGTATGTAGTAGGTTGTTGGCAGTGGTGCTTTAACGGAACGCTTAATTATTATTGAGCAAAACATCTCTAAACACACTTTTTGCTGCAAAATTTAATATGACAGCGTTTTATTTTTTTTATGAATAAAAAATTATCATTCTAGGAGATGAACATCAATATTTCTAAGCGTTTTCTGGCACTTTTCACAAAAATTAAGAAATAGCTTTTTAATGGTTTTTTATTTGCAAAATTTTCGAGAAAAACTGTGTTAATCATTGAAAATTGAATAAAAATCAGTGAGAAATATCAATTTTTTTATTGCATCTCAAAATATTTCTCAAAGTACACCACTGGTTGTTGTTGTAACTTGCACGTTACTTGCACACACATACCATTGGCAAATGAATTGATTATTATACAAAATTGCAGTTATGTGCAATTAAAATATCATTCGCGGTAATATGAAGAGTTGCGTTGCGTTGCTCGAGTAAAACCGTTGCCCGCCTTTTTGCGCGTAATTGAAAACTAATCTATTTTATTATTGCTTTATTAACCGCAACAAGAACGCTGATTAAGAACTATGTATTTTTTGATAAGCAAACGATAATAATCGGGCGCAACAACAAATTTATTACATTTCACAGTTTTATTTATTATTTGCTTTGATTAAAAACAATATTTTCGATATTAATCGGGAGCCATTTGCAGTTATACTCTCATGTTTAATCATCGCACTGCTTTGTAAATTTGTTTCCGATTTGTAAAAAATCAATTTTGCATTTAAAATTTGTAATTATGTTAGCAGCAACAACATTGTAGACGAAGAGAAATGATCTCACACACACACAGTTTGTCGATCCGTTATGTAACAAATCATCTTCAACAATTACATTTTACACATTCTACCACATGCTGTTGTTGTATATATATATATATGTGCTCTTTCCATCGATCTAATGCCAGATTGTTTAAATATTACCAATTTTTTTTGTTTTATTAAAACAAGAAAATTTGAATTAAAACATAATTGATGCGCTATAAATCATAATATTTACATTTAATTTTTTTGAAAGGGGTTGAGAAGTCAATTTAGTACACTAATATAATATACCAAAACCAGTTTGTTGATGTGATTATATGCAAATTTGCTGCACCCTAAATGCATCATTTCAATTTAGATGTATTATACCGTAGTTGGTTTTTCTATTTAGAAGAAGAATAAGAAGAAGGGAGCGAGAGCAATAACAATAAAATATGATAGGCATGTGTAGAATGTCTTATTGGATCGAAGAAAAAGAAGATGTTTAAGAATTACAAAAAAAAGGAGTATAGTAGTAGCGTAGACGTAGAGAAATAAATGTAATGTAAAGCCCCGTTTTAATTTGTTCGTTTCTCTTCGCCTCTTCGTCTTCACCACCACATGAAAGCAACAGCAGCCAGCGCCAATTTGCGCGCTAATTACATTTCATTAAGGTCGTATTAAGTAGATGCGCGCTTCATCTATACATGAGAGCACTTTCAATACTTTATATACGTTGTTTTTTCTTTTAGTATAAATACATACAGTATTAACCACTGCGGTGCTAAAAGTCTCATTTTATAGCAGTATCTTCTTTTCAAGATTAGTATATAGGTAAAGACCTCCCGATTTTATTTGTGTTGTTAGAAATTTCAGTCGTATCGTATATACTATTAGAAAAATGCAATTAATCAATCAATCAACCATAAGAAATTGGTAATATGGTTGAAAGTAGGCGTCCGATCACAATAACAAACAATCAAACAACAAAAACGAGGTAACCAAATCATAAAAATCGTTTGCCGCTTTTTATTATATTATTTGTTTCTCTTCACTCATTCCACACACACATACTATGCCTCCTTGTCGTCGTCGTCTATTTATTTCGGTGTTTCGCACACGTCGCAGCTGTTCAATTCAATTTAATAGCCAAACATCTACACACACACACACGCTCTCCAGCTGTCTTTTAAAATCACATCAATCTCGCAGAGGTAATATGTATAATATGTGCGCTAATAATCGGTGAATCAAGTGTTATATTACACATCTACATCTACATCCTACATACCTTGCTTCACAGAGACGAAACGCGAGTTGAGCGCGGCGACAAACGACGCCTGCGGCAGTGAATCCTCCAGCGAGAACAGTTCGTCCTTGGTGACGGTGTTCGAGCGCGTCTTCAGTACGGCTTTCGAGCCGATCGGACTGAGGTAGGCGCCGGTGCGATCGCGCAACGCCAATTGCCCGCTATGATATTCGGCCGAAAACAGACAGTCCTTGTTGCACTGCTCCACCAGCTTCCCGCCCATCGATAGATACTTATTGTTACAGGTATGAATCGCATACTTTCCGTTCTCCTCCAAACGGAACTCGAGCGTAAATAGCGTATCCTCACCCCATGGAATGTTTGCGTCAACATGAATCTCGTCGAGATTTTCGGAGAGATGCGCGAAGCGTTTACGGCCAACGCTACGCAAATTCATCTAAACATTCGCACACATAAAAGTCATCAATGTTTTGAGGAATAAATATTTACTTACCTGCGGACGGGCAGCAAGGTGCACATGCCAAAATTCGCTATCGCTCGGAACTTTGGCGGTGCACGTAAGCTTATCGAGCGTCGAGCCGAGAAAGTAGCCGCGCACGACGTTCTTCAACGCCCATCGGCCGGTACCATCCTCGGCGACGCTAATTTGAAACTGACAGCCTGGATCTTTTTCATCGCTCTCACATGTTACATTACCAAACGAATCCACAGCCAGATACTTATCCAAATGTGAACGCAGATAGATTAAGCCTTAAAATTGAGTAGAAAACATATTAAATCACCTAACCTAACAAAATGGCAACAAACAACATGAAGCTAGCGCCAGTTAAACTGCCATACGATTTAATTAAAATTAACGTGTTATTTTTTCTTAATAAATATGATTAAAATTGATTGAACTTCAAATAATAAGAAGATTTCAAAACGGTACACATCTAAAATGAAGCAAAAATAGCCGTGTAGAGAAACAGCAATAATGTGAAGTTAGCTCTGGTTGAACTGTCATCTGGCTTTATTAAAATAAATAATGTCATTTGGTTTTATTAAAATAATAAACAGTATTCTTTAATAACTTTAATCAATATTGATTAATTCTGATAAAAATGCGATTATTGAGAATAGATAAAAACCTGAAATGAAGCAAGAGCAGAAAATAGTCGTGCGTGAAGTTGCCAAACAAAACAGCACTTGTTTAAATAAGGTGAAGTTGACATGTCATATGGCTTAATTAGAATTAAACAGGTTTTTTGTTAAAACGTAACTTAAATAAAGAGTGATTAATTTTTTGATGAAATTGATTAGATTGAAGAAGAAGGTATTTAGCACAATATCAAATAATCAAATGTTTTCATCACTCACTTTCAGAATTATTCGCACACTCCGGCTCCAACGTCCAGATTTGCTTCTTCTTCAACGACGCCCCGTTCGCATTAATTTTAAAGCCGAATGTCTCAGCGGTAAGATAACGGTACTTGGTATTGATCAGTCCAATCGTCCAACAGCCCTTCTGTTGATTTTGCGTTATGATATCGCCGCATCCATTCATATCACCGTTCGAGTGTCCATTCAAGCCGTTCATCTTGCTATGGGGGCACGCAGCAGCTAGAGCAGAAGAAGAAATGGAAACAATCAACGGACAGGTAATATACTTTCTACCTAATTAATTAGAATATAACCATATGTTACAATCGATTTTAATTAATTCGGCCGGGTTTTATAATTAAGACGTAAGAAAAAAATATAACTTCCGCCTAATTTACATTGCACATCCTTTTACTCCAATTATCCCAACAACGCGAAAATATATAGTAATAAATCGATCTGTATTAACGCAATTTTTTGCCAACACTTCCGTTATTAATGTAGTGATTTACAGATGATTGAGTCACAGTCAGCAACGAGAAATTTCATTCAATTATGTTATAAAATGTAAATTACCGGTAAATTAGTGTTAAAAAAGCAACAACCACGTTATATATATGTAAGGTTGTTATGGAAGCTAAAAAGCGTACGGTGAATGACTGCTTCAAGTCCAAGGCCATTCGAAATAAATCGGGTTGGCATTCACAACAATAATACGCGATATCAATGCATCATCATCATCATCCACCAAATTGAGGTTAGAAATCAATATATTGTACGCGATATAATGAAATCATTGAAACGATTAAGTAGCTCATAATAATAAAAAATTAGCATCAGAATCAGCAATGCATTTTCCGATGCAATGCAATGCGATCCGATGCGATGCATATTCAACGCACGCACATCTGTTTATAATGTTAAAAAGGCGACATGTAGTATGCCCATGATGCCCAAGGTCAAGCATTTAAGACCGATGTTTCTCAAACAGTGGGCCGCGACCCTTTATAGTCACTCACTGCAATGCATCGCGGACTTAAGAATAGTATTTGAGGCTATTTCCAAGTACGCCACCCCTAGCACTAACAACTATGCATACATTTTTTTATAAAAAACTAAAACATCTTTATTTATTAGTTATTATTGGTGGGTCCTTGGCAAAAGCCTCAAATACCAGGTTGAGAAACGCTGCTTGAGACGACGACTCCCATCCTCATCGTCG
Source organism: Adinopsis sp. GC000173 (assembly GCA_030264715.1). Taxonomy (NCBI): domain Eukaryota; kingdom Metazoa; phylum Arthropoda; class Insecta; order Coleoptera; family Staphylinidae; genus Adinopsis; species Adinopsis sp. GC000173. The sequence goes on from JARJDW010011717.1 coordinate 7,336, forward strand.
TTGTGGTTTTATTTTTAAATTCGTATACGCCGCGACACAACATAGCCGCATGGATATGGAAATATTCACCCAAATAATGAAAAAACATGCCGAGTAATTCCAAGCGCGGCTAAATATATAAAGCACATGCGTCGCGCCGTCACAACGTTGTTGTTGGTGTTGTATGTTCATTGCCAATGCCAAGGGTGCACCGTATTGATTTATTATACTCCATACTATACTACTACAATGTCTTAATCATTCAATTAGTACCAATGATGATAATAATGTATTTTTAGGTTAGATTTTTTTGTGATGATGAACACACCCCTTGTGCACGTCAAAGGCACTTACTACAACAGTACACACCGACCGAAAGCGCGTATTGATTCCGGGAATATCATCCACAACGAACGAAGAACACACAATAATGGCGTATATCTGCATGTGCGAAAATATTGTACACATACAGCATGTGTATGGGGCGTGAATTGCGTTGAATTTTGGTTTTTTACTGCATTTTTGCAATCTTTTTCAAAGGGTTTTTATTAACGCAATTCACGTTTCGCAAACTATCCCCCAGACAAAACAATCGATTAATTAGAATTGCAAAAATTCCGATAACATAAAAAACTTACCAACAACGAAACAAAAATGCTAATAATAATTGTATATATATCACAAGGTGTTTGATAAAAATCCAACACACAAACAAACAATACTGTTTTTTTTTGTATTTTATATATATTTATATATCGCACTGTGTTTTGTATATGTTAAATGCACTTTGGTGTTTTAGCTTTTATAAAACGAATCGATTTCTTGGGCGGTGGATGCACGGCAATATAAGCAAACAACGTTCTTGGTTCGATCGGCGAACGTACTCTGTCAGTTCAGCTCTCAACAACGAACGAACGAGATTGTATTAAAAATTGTAGTGTACGAAATGCGCGCAAGTAACGATGTGAATGACGACTGCGCTGTGCCCGAACGGCTCCGTACATTTTTATACACGGGGTGGGAGAGTTTTGAGTAGTAGTAGTAAGCAAGCAGCGCGCAGAAAGAAGAAGAAGAAGAAGAAGAGAAGGTAGTAAGTACATATTTACTATACTAAAAGTGCAAGAAGTTGCTGGAATGAATTTCGTAGCAACGCACGCTACCCTTCACTAAATATGAGGGCTGTATGACGCATACATTAAATAAACGAAAAAAATCTTGTTGTTGTAAATTAGTTAATTAATACGCACATACACATGAATTTATTAATTGGCCAAACAATCTCGCCGCTAATTTCAATCTATTGTACTAATTACTTAATTAATTAAATTATAACGCCGTCGCATTTATGTGTTATGTATGTGTTGTGTGTGGAGATTCACAGCATTACTATTTATTAGTATTATTATTATCAACATCAAAACAATGATAGATGGTAATAATAAATAATTTAATCAATTTTTTGGTGATGATGCATCGATAGCAATTTGTTATTCATATGCACGTTGTTGATATGCAAGCTGGTTGATAAGATACTATATGGTTTGTGTTGCTGAAGAGAATTTTGCTCGTCAATGGGAAATATGTAATAATATCTTCTCATACATGAGTTGTCTTTCTCCTCTCTTCATTCTTGTGACTTTATTTTGCAATTTATCTCAATATTTTGCAGTTTTGGATGGTTTTCATGCTTTTTATAAATGGAAAAGGGCAGTAACTCACGTAAAAATGAAAAACAGTAGCAAACTAACAATAAAAAACGTAAAAACATAGAGAAGGGTATAGGGAAACGCAAAAATCTAGGAGGAAAAGTTTGAATAGAATCGAAACATGTGTCTGGGCGCTGGAGAAGACCAAAACCAATTTATAATACCTTTTCCAGTGACCCTCTCCAACTTCATCTAAGAATTTTTATACCTAACTAAATCGAGTGTACATAGTTTTATATATTATACATATATATATGTATTTATACAACTTTTTCTCTAACTGCTTTTTGATTTTTTTTAATGCGCAAAACAGAGCATGTCGAAATCTACAGCAGCAACAGCAACAACAACAACAAGAACAAACAGCAAGATGGAATGGAATATTTCGTATATGCATAATATTCGAATTGATTCCACAACAACACGCATGTAATGTGGACACTATTAGTAAAAATATGTAAATTGTTGGTGGAACTAATTCATGTTAGATTATTTTCGGCTAGCAGGAATGACGACTACCAGTCTACTACTGGCAATCAAGAATAATTGTGGCGCACGCAATATATCTACATATCTCATATACATACAGAGTGGTTCGTCAATATATGCACAAGAATATAGTTTTATTATATTATTATATATAATTTTCTTTGCTTTTTTAAGCGTATTTTATATATATGTATAGCACAAAACAAAAAAATTATTGTAAGTACAGAGATTACATTTTCCAAACGTGCAGACACTTACCCATATTTTTGACATCATTATGCTGGAATTCCATGTGAAAATGATCGAGGGTCTCAATGAGCTGGAGCACCGTCTCCATGGACGCTCGCACATCCACATCGACGTTGTTGTTATCCGGCTGTTTTTGCGCTGGTGGATGTTGGTGGTTAATCATGTTGTTGTTATTATTGGCGGGCTGTGCTCGTCCCGGATACTTCCTACCATTACCTTTACGAATAAAAAAAATACGTTTAAATAAAAATTGATTGCGTAAATAATTTGAAAAGTTGTGAAAATTTTTAAGATATTTAGAAATTTTGCTAAATTTTAACGCTTGGATGTTGAATGAAAAATCAGTCAACCGTTCAATTCAAACAGCAGAATGTACACAACCTTTAAATCGTCGATTCCTATTACAAGTGCATCGTCGCATACCATTACGCTGCCGCCGCTGCTGATGTTCGCCGCCTTCATCCTGACTGGCAGGTTTACACCGGCCCAGATGAATGCCACGATCGCATAGCAAATTCAACGGGCAGGGTATTAATGTGGGAGGTGGAGATGGGGGTGCCGGTTGGATGTCGGTTTCAGATACGATCGGACTGGTTTGCGCATCGGACATCTCAATGTTCTTCAGTTCGCGCGCGCACGCATCGCATAGATGTTGATGTTGCGGTTGTTGTTGCTGCTGCTGTTGCTGCGGCTGACGATGGTTGCTGTTGTGGGGGGAGAATGTGAGACTGGACATCGCATGGCGTGTTTCTTTGGGGAATTTGAGGGAGTGATTGACGTTCGTTGCTGATGAATCGTATCGCCATTCATCTAGAAAACAATTCGTAATCGTTGGGGCTGAATGCTGCGTTATCAATGAATGAAATTACCGTCCAGATCATAGTTGGTATCAATCTTTGGCAGTCCAAACACCTTATTCCGTATACTCTCGAGCAGCGACAAACCAAAATTGGCAAAGTTTGATTTACTTTTCGTGACGGGGGTGGTGTAGTTGGCGTTGAATAATTGTTCATTATCATTAGCTTTTAGCTTGACGGTCTTGCAGCTCGACATCGGCGATAAGCTGTAGAAGCTCTTCGTCGAGTCCTTGCGCATAATATCGACGATGATTGTATCCGGCTCCTTGTTCGATCGTTTGTGTGACAGCTTACCGTTTGCTACTACCTCCACGCAAACCTTTTTTCCATTATTTCCGCACTTGATGTTGTTGTTATTGTCGTTGTTCATCTGCTGCTGGTGCTGAAACATTTTGTGTGCGCTAAGCTGCTGCAGCATATCATTCTGTAGCTGCTGTTTCTTGTTCGTGTAGGCGATGAATTTCTCCGGCGCGCACTTGCACTGCGATCGTTTCGTGTGAAATATCTTCTCCTCCATCTTCTGCAGATACTCTTGATTCATCTTCCTCCTGAATTCCTTCTCCATGATGATGATGATGATTGGTGATGGTGGTCTTGATTTCCTTTGGTTTGTTTCAGATTATGTGCAACAAACTCTATAAATATTTCATAAAAACATTTTAACTAATTAGTCAAGCTAGGCTTTGAAACTTTTGCACCAAACACATCGCGCGTTTGTTGTTTATTTCTTTACAACAACCAATACAACCTTACCTGAATAAATAACAACAACGAGAAATTGCTACTTTCCGCTCATTACGTTTCAATTTTAAAAATTTGTCGTCGGTTAATTGGCAATTAATTAATTGATTAATTTATTGACTCTCAATATACCAACATAATTTACATTAATCAAAAAAAGTAAATAAATAAATAAATGATTTGTGAATCGAATGAATTTGATGATGAAGAAATGTCAGCGATATGACATTTTTACGAATTAATTGGCGGCGGGATCACTTCAAATTTCAAAATTCGCGACTCTAATTGATTGGACAGCATTTTTATTAGTATATTGCATAACGTCTTTTCTTTTTCTAACGCATTAGAGCAACAAACGGATGCCTAACTAGCTAAATGCTGCCATTTCGCTTATTGTCATTATACAATCAAAACATTATTATACATAAATAATTGAACATTTTAAAGTATAATCTTTTTGATATCTAATAAAAATAGTATTAATTCCTGATGCGTTGCATTACTGAAAAATCCAAAACAAAGAATTCAATGACACTTGACATAACCTAAAAATTATATCTTTTTTTTTCATATATATGTTTGTATAGATATTTTCGTTTATAGAAATGCTCTACTAATTATCTAACTAATAATAATAATAATTTATGCAACCAAAGTGGCACATCGAAACGTAATTAAAATTTCAAATTACAAACAATTACACCGAAACCGAAAAAAAGAACATGTTTTCTTATTATATTCTTCTACGTACGCAGCTATAACGATATATCTATATATAAATATATATATGTATATAAAAAAAGCGGAAATTAACATTATCATTGATACAAAACAACAAGATTAAATTTAATACTTAATTTTTTAATTAATGATTCACACTCTGATTGTTAATTTGCTGCTAATTAAACGGCATATTTAATTATTAATGGATGATGGTATGTGTATGTATGTATGTGTGTATGCACGCGGCGAGAAATGATGATCGTAGAGGATAGTAGAGGCGCAGCCAACACACACAAATTAATATTGGAATACGTTGCCGTCGCAATCTTGGCGCGCGTAGCCGGCGTTCGTCTGCGGCGAATGATGCGACGAGTTCATCAATTTTATGTTGCTGGCATGCCGGCGCGGCATATAGCCGCCCACATGTACCACATGATACTGCAAAAAGATTAATAATAATTTAAATATGTAGGGTGGTAAAATCGTGTGGCTGGAGGTAAAACGTAATTGCAATTTTGAGTGTTGAGCCCTATTTTGGTCTAAAACCATGATGAAAACATTAAAGATGAGGAAAAAAAACATAAATATAAATGGCAATACTCTTTTCTAACCTCAAAGATTCATAAAAAAGAAGAAAAATGAGAGAAAAAAGAGCAAAACATATGAAAATGTTGATAGGCTCGAAACTTTTCATTGATTGTTGTACGAAATTTTACCGCCAGCCAGAAGTATTATTGATAAAAATCTGACATATTGAATATTATGCAAACTAACATCATTGTATTTTCCAACTTTGACAGCATACTTCAATCCCTTGTTGATGGTGCCGTGGCCATCGGAGCGCGGACGCACCGTCGCCATACGCTCCCTGTCCGCATCCTCGAACGCTGACGATATCGTATCGTGCGCTGTTCGCACATCATTGCTATTCCTTAATCTACGTCGATTGTCGATGCCTAACGTCACCTTTTGCAGCAACGTATCGATCTTTTCGACAAAGTGCTCGCTGCCATGATCGTAGTTCGCCTCCAATGGAATATCCAAAGCGTCATTTATCACTAACTCACTACAAACGAAAATAAAATAATAAAAAACCATTTTTTTTTTGTGAGCTAATTAACAAATTTTATGTAGCGTGTAACAATTCTAATGCTGTAAATTGCCAATTTTTTTATTATGCGCTCCATGGCGTCTAATTACCATCTAATTTCATGTTTTGTTTTTTTTTTTTTTGGTTAGAGTTCCGACCTGGAAAGGCAAAGTTGCATTAAATACAAGACTTACGGTAGCGGTTTGAAGTGTACGTAGCGCCGTGTGCTCGACAACGTTTGATGGTAGTGCAAGCGTTCGTACGGCGACAAATTTCGTGCCCAATTTTTGCCCCATGATGGGATGAGAATCGGTTTTAGAAAGACGCCCTCGTTACCTAATGATGGTAGAGGATTCAAATTTCGACGACCAGACATGATTCTTCTCACTTTCGATTTACAACGTTGTTTAATCAATAAACAATGGAATGCGTGTAGATCATGGTGTCCCGAACGACGGCCTAAACGCATGGGATGTTCGCCGTGTGTTAGGCAACTCAAATAGCACGCCTTTTTCTCAATAAATTATTCGTGTGCGCACTTATTTGATTTGCCCCGTTGTTGGTGTTGTTGCAGCAAATATATAATCACTCTACCATAAATATGTATAAAATAATTGTATTATTAACTTATTTTTAATTAATACAAAAAAAATAGATGTAATATATTTTATCTAAATTACGTCTTGTATTAATTAAAAATAAATGAATAAATTGAGTGACGTATCGCATACATAATTTATAATTGTTTTGTCACGTCAAACCAATCCAAAATTAATGTATCTTCGAAAAGTGTAATTATTAATAATATTGGACCAGTTTTAAAAGCCGATTTTTAACACAAAAATGGCTTTTAAAACTGTCCATCCCAACGTCGACATCTACGATGAAGAATTTAATAGAAATTTGCTGCTGGCTAAGAGTCTAATAACACAACTACGGAGGAAACAAGGTGATGGAGATGATAAGGGCGATACATGAATTGCGTTAGAAATATACAGTACATGATACGAGCTACAACTCGGAATAATATTCTCTATTTGAAAACCGAGCGAATTTCAACAAGTTTCCGCGCGTGTCGGGTGATAAAAATACGAGCTGGATTGAGTTGAAAGGCCGCTCACACGGTGAGGAGTTCAAGTATCGAGCAAGAAAGTTCTGTTCGCTAAAAGGGGTAGTTAGAGGCGTGTTTGGGCACTCTAAACTTGCCTTAAAGACGAACACATCTCTAACCACCCCAACTAGAGTGAAATCAGCCAAGTTGGAAGTTTGTCAACCTGGAAGATTTTCTTTCGGAGCGATTGAAATCTATTTACATTTCGGAAAATCCTTGGTGGATGCTTGACGCCTCAGTATGTACGCCTTCAACTCGTGTCTCAAGGTACCACTGTATAAGTCTTCGCCATAATAATTATAACACGATTATTACTATTGGGACAAACATGTGTATTATATTCAATTCAAAAATGCAAAACAAATAATCAAACTCATTCACACAAAAAGCTCTAAACTAATTTAGAGTAGGAAGAGTTACTTTTAAATATAGATTATATATAAGCACTACATAGTCTAATCCATTTACAGATCGAGAAATATGCACGAAATGGATCATAAAATTATGCGATATGAAATCCAACGATCCGATGGTGAAAAAGAATCGCAACCAATTCTTCCAGTACATGTTGACGGTATTACATCGAGGCGTAAACGATGTACCGCAACCACATCACGGTTATCCCCAGTATTCCGATAAAGTAAAGGCACATTGAGAGAAAACAACTCTCTTTAACAAATATAAGTAGTAGATGTGAAAATCTGCAATAATAAAAAATAAATGTTTGTTTTAGTATGGTGCAATCGGTGAGGAGACAAAGGGTAAAGGCTACATGAGTCGTTGGTCAGCGGATAAGCGTACGTATGTGGCTGTTAAGCCGCTGCCCGGTCGAGGAGCGTTGGTATACATGGCGGTGGCGAAGGATCCAAGCTTGGGATGGGAATTTCGCAATAAGAGCGCCTAGTAATTACACTTACATTTTATAATGTATGTACAAAACTCCTTCTTAAATATGTTGTGATTTTCGTGTTTATTATGAATTTTATCGTCTTTTCCTTCCTGTACCAGCCAATTTGCCTTTGCGCGCGCCTTTGCCACCTTTTGGCTTTTTTGCATTTGCTGGTGCACCTGCTGTATTACCAGCTCGCCCTTTCTTCTTCTTACCCACACGGCCGCTCTTCACTCGTTCCCCGCTTCTAATAATCATGCAAGAAGTATTAAGTATTAATCATAGTAAACATATTGCTTAGTTGCGTCAAAATTATAAGACAATCATAAATTATCTCTACTCTCGGATAAGCAGCAATAAATCGAACTATAGTATGTATTTAACCCAGACACCTACTTCAAAAAAGTAGGGCTCCAAACTGTATTATTCTATGGATTGTAAGGTCTTTGTGATCGTGATTAGCTATGGCTGAAATCGAGCCGCGAGTGGTGCCCAAATACAATTATCGTTACTGGCAGCATGAGTACAAACAAAAAAAAGCGTGCACAAATGAAAAAGAAACAGTCTGCATGAAGTGTGGAGAGGATGGCTACCAGCAGAAGACTTGCAAGAACGAAGCAAAGTATCATAATTGTGAAGGAAGGAGCGAAGGAAAGGAGACGGGATAGGTATTTGTACAGCTATGAGGAAGAAAAAGACATTTTTAGCATTGCAAACTAACAAATACCATAGTTCGAGTTATTGCTAATCAACCAAGAGAGATGATTTATGGTTTTCTTAGAATTTTGATACGATTATAATTGATTTGATTCACTTACGAAGCATCATCGTGAATATGTCGGTTGACAGCTTGTGTAATATCAATCTTCGGACGTTTATTCAGGATGGCATCGAAAAGGGCCAGATTTTGCTTCAATTCCTGTTCGGTATTTCTAGGCGGCTGCTTTCGCTTCCTCTTACCGCCTGGTATTAGCATGGAAACATCCTTCGCTTCCTTCTCCTTGGGAAGTTTTGCTTGGAATTTACCAACGCTGGAGGTTGATGCTTTAGCAACGGTCACAGCGGTTTGCAGCTAAATAATTATATAATAATTAATTGTTACCAATGTGATGAATTAATGATATATCATAATCGTTGAAACAAAGAATTTTGAATTGAATGTATTAGTGATATCACTTACATCTGTTGCGGACAATTTGTCGGTGTTTAATAATCCAGCGCGTGGCACTTTAACATTTCTCGCCTTTGCAATGTTTCGCATACGTTGAAAATCGTTCTTTGCAATTTGTTCGACCTTCGTTTCCGCCTTCTTCGCGAATTGATCTTCATATGGATTGGCGTTTTGCGGAACTTCTAGCACCCAGTCTTTTTCCTTCTCGGCTTGAGCACGCCGATAGCCGTAATTTGGAATCCACTTCTTCAATTGTTCATCCCACGTTAGTTTGCTCTTCTTCTTCTTGACGATGCCCTTAGCTTTAGCGAATTCCTCCCATTTTGTAGGTGGCCGCGGTTTGGGCACTCTCCTCGAACGTGGCAGGATGTATTTCGGTGCTGGCAGCTTGGCCACTATCGAGTCCTCATAATTCTCTGTAGGCTGCTCCCATATTTGATTGATTAATAATTGAACATTATCGCGCGTTAGGTCTCTAATATAATTGTCCTTGTTCGTCCTAAAATTGAATCGTTGCAAACACATGGTTGTAAAGGTTAGGTTTCACTTACCCCAATAAATGTTTATCTAAATCGTTACTATCTGATGCTAATAATAATCCTAGGTCGTAATCTAATTCTAAATGCTTATTTACTGTTATTGGTTTGTAATTTAACGTCGCATTCGCCGATTTTTCTAATATTTCAGCCACAACATCCATTTTTCAAAATGGCTTTTTAAAAAACTTAACCTCACTTTATGTTTACACGGCACGTGCTCCACAAAAAATATGCAATTATACTAAATGAACAATTTAGAATTGCATTAAGCCACACACTTAATTAAAATAAATAAATTTTTAATTATATATACTAATTAAAATGAATATTAAGTATGCTTGGTTAAAAAAAGCAAATAAGATTGGTTGAACGCCACCTGGAAGTGAATAGCCAAACAACTAGAACTACATTCAAAATAAAGCGCTTTATTTAAAAACCATAACATGAAAATATAAAATTTGAATTATTCCATAACCGACGTGTAATCAATGGCACACAATTACAGTTTAGAGTCCAAAGATTCAACGTATAAATCAAGCTGTAACGAGTCTGGATGGGCGGGATCGCATGCATACTGAGCAAAGTCCTTTACACCAGCCTTTGTCAGCACCTCATCGTCGATGAAGAAATTACCAGTCACTTTACTCGGATCCTGGCTTAGAATGTAGTAAGCAGCATCGGCCATGATTTCAGGCTTGCGCGAATGCCGCCAACTCTCATCGCCGCTGAGCATCTTCACCGCAGCGGTATAAATCACTGGAATTCAAAATTATTTCAATCCGCATTGTTGGAATACTTAATACATACTCGTTTTCGGCCAGAGCGCATTCACTGCAATGCCAAACTCTCGGAATTCCTCATGCATGCCCAGCACACACATCGACATGCCGTATTTGGCCATCGTGTACGCGACGAACGACTCGAACCACTTCGACGACATGTTTAACGGCGGCGAGATGTTCAGCACATGTCCATGTTTGCTCTGCTTCAAATACGGCAGACATTCCTTCGTCCTGTGTGCATCCAACAAAATCAACGAGTTAATTAAAAAATACTTGAACATGCATAGCATTCGTACACCAGAAACGTGCCGCGCGTGTTAATGTTGTGCATCAGATCGTACACCTTCATCGCCGTTTGATCGGTGGGCGTGAGTGATATGGCGGACGCATTGTTGATGAGGATATCGATGCCGCCGAAACGTGCGACGGCTTGCTCTACAGCGGCACGGACTTGCGCCTCGTCGCGCACGTCCACGATGCATGGAAGACACTTTCCGCCTGCTTCTTCAACTTAACAAGAACATGGCTCAATTAATATTATTGTTTACGCTTTTATTCGAAATTGCAAAATTATAATTATTTGAACCTGGAGCAAATTTAATGTTTGATGAAAATCATTTGGAAAACTTTGAAATTTGCAATACTAATATTTGTTTTATCAATTTTTTAGTGAAAATTGAAAGGAAATTGATTAAAAAATTGACAGTCCTTGCTATATAATTTGACAAAACATCATTATTTAGCAATTTTAATTATCATTTGAGAGATTTTGTTCCAGTTTGTATTAAAAATTGAAAGATACTTGTTCTAACTAATAGTAAATTAATTAAAAGTATGATGTCAAATCGATTGAGCAATCTTATTCGAGTTTCTTTAAATTTTTAGTGAAAATTGAAAGTAAATTGATTCAAAATAATAATAAAAATTAACGTACTTGCTTCGTGCTTAACATAATAAAATATTCGCCTTTTTAATTTTTTTTGGTATGAAAAGAAGTAATCTTGTAACATTCAGAGGCTCTAAATATGTCAGTGTTTGCCTTTCTTATTGTCGAATTTATGTTGACTTACTTTCTTTAGCTGCGGTATAAATTGTACCCTCTAATTTAGGATGCGGCTTCGCTGTTTTGGCAGCAATAACAATATTGGCACCATCCTTGGCTGCCTTTAAAGCGATCGCCTTTCCAATACCACGAGAAGCGCCGGTGATGAAGATCGTAAGGCCACGCAATTTTCTGCAACACAATACAATTTATAATTGATTAAAATAATATTTTGTACAATAGAATTAATTAATTAATTAATAGATAGACAAAAATAAGATCTGTTTTTATTTTATTTTGTTGTAAATATAAATATTATCCCCAGTCTTTTAGCCATATTCATTCGCGTGTTTTTTAAAATAACAATAATATAAAAAATTTGTGTAGAAGCTTAAAATTATAATTTCGATCTGAGCTTGAGCATCAGCTTTTCGAGCTTAAGGGCCTTCTGTAGGTTGCCTTTGATTTTCAGCTTGCCCATCATGTAGGCGGTGGCAGCCTTTGTTTTTCCACTGAACAAATCAAAGAAATTCTTGCTGTCCATGATCAACGTAGCATCGGCTGCAGTTGGTGGTTCGCCTTGTCCACATTTTCCAGCTCCATTTTTCAAATCCAAATACCTACAATATAAATATTAAAATATACATAAATAAAATAATAATTATTCAATACCATTTTCCTTCTTCTTTGCCTGTTACATGGAATGCATACACGGCATTTGTACTCTTTACCAAGTCCTCATTCAAAGTCTTCTCGATCGCTTGGAAGATGCCAGCAACACCTTCCTTTTTCGGTTCGGAACTTTTAGGTGCTTCAGCGGCAGCTCCACTTTTTGGCACATCGGGAGCATCGGGGGCACCCATCACATGCAAGTCCCTTCCTTTACCGGCGCTAGCGTTCACCGGCTTAGCCTCCTCATCAGACAGAAAGCCATCGAGTATCAATTCATCATTCTTTGATTTATCCACCGCATATTGCACGAAATCCGTAACGCCATTATCGAATAGCACACGTTCATCGATGAAGAAGTTACCGGTGACCTTTTTGGGGTCTTGACTGAGTATTACGTAGGCGGCATCAGCTATGATCTCAGGTGTACGACAGTATTGTGAATGCTCCTTGCCTGCCAGCATATCCATCGCAGCGGTTGTAATAGCTAAAAATAGATTTCATATACATAAATGACATTAATATGATAAGAAATACGTATAGGCCAATTATTTTATGTTGATTGATAAACTATTGAATCGCGATATTGCTTGGCAAAAACAATAACAGTAACTAAAAAAATCTGCCTAATCTAATATAAAAAATGAATCGGAGTTCATCAGAGATTTGATTATTGTTTTGCCTCTCGAAACCTCTTGAAATGTTTTTAAACTCCGCACATTCTATTGAATACAGTTTGGAGTTTACTAGTTTAGATAATAATTGCCTTCTGACAATTTATTTATTATTCTATAATGATGACATTAATTAATCTAACTTATTATTATTTATTACCTGTACGTGGCCATAAAGCATTAACACCAATTCCAAATTCTCTAAACTCGGCGTGCATTCCTAGCACACACATCGACATCCCGTACTTTGCCATTGTGTAAGCGACATGATTCTGGAACCATTTCGCTGCCATATTCAACGGCGGGGCCAGATTTAGGACGTGAGCATGGCTGCTCTTCTTCAAAAACGGCAGGCATTCTTTCGTAGTCAGAAAAGTGCCACGAGTATTAATACTGTGCATTAAGTCATAACGTTTCATATCGGTTTGATCGGTTGGTGTTAGAGATATAGCCGATGCATTGTTGATGAGAATATCAATTCCGCCAAATTTTGCAGCACCATCCTCAATCGCTTTACGTACTTGAGCTTCATCGCGTACGTCGACGACACATGGCAGGCATTTTCCGCCAGCTTTCTCAACTAATCATAATAGAAATTAGAAATTAGTATAATATTATATTGTTGATTGATTGATTTTACATGGAGTGGCAGAAAATTAATGAAACCATCGAACTATTTTGAAGAAGTTAATATTAGTTTCATTATTTTTTTGCCAAACCACGTATTTTCTTGATTGGTTTTATACGTACTTTCCTCGGCTGCGGTGTAGATGGTGCCGGGCAGTTTGGGATGAGGTTCGGCGGTTTTAGCCGCAACGATAATGTTGGCCCCATCACGAGCGGCTTTCAGCGCGATCGCTTTCCCAATACCACGACTCGCACCCGTTACAAAAATCGTACGACCCGCTAATTTACTGGAAT
>JARJDW010011719.1:0-11649 GCA_030264715.1 Adinopsis sp. GC000173
AAAAAAAGAAGCGAGGTTAAAAATTTAATATAATGTGAATATATATATAGGCATCGCATCAAATATTCATTTTATACGTTTGTCAATGATTGTGCAGTTCTATGTTCCGCTTTATGATATAATTTTTTTTGTTCACTATTCCTTTGGAATTCGTTCACTTTTCATTAAACGGCGTGGAATCGAACTCATTATCGGTTAAATAAAACAAGGAAATTTATAATCTGTGAAAGTCTAGTTTAATCTCCAGTAAATATTGCCAAAAAGCATAAAATATTATTTAATTTGATACAATTCTACAAATCGTTTATTATTTTACTCAGAATTCATTAAACGACGTTTAAGAAAATTATATCTCGGTTTAAAACAATTTTATTTTCCGCTTTATGGTGATGCAATTTTTTTATTCACTATTCATTTGAAATTCATACACTTTTCATTAAACGGCGTGCAATCGAACTCAATATCGGTTGTAATGTAAAACAAGGAGATTTATAATATGAGAAAGTCTAGTTTAATCTCCAGTAAATATTGCCAAAAGCATAAAATATTATTTATTTTGATAAAATTCACAAAGTTGTGATAACGTACAACATTTCTACAAATCGTTTATTATTTACTATTTATTTGAGTTAAAAATCATTAAACGACATTTAAGAAAATGAAATCTTGGTTTAAAACAGTTCTATTTTTCGCTTTATAATGATGTACTATTTTTGTTCACTATTCATTTGGAATTCATCCGCTTTTCATTAAATGGCGTGCAATCGAACTCAATATCGATTAAATGTAAAACAAAGAGATTTATAATATGAGAAAATCTAGTTTAATCTCCCGTAAATATTGCCAAAAGCATAAAATACTATTTATTTTGATAAAATGCCCAAAGTTATGATAGCAAATTTTATTATTTACTATTAATTTAACTCAGAATCCATTAAACGACATTTAAGAAAATTAAAACTTGGTTTAAAACAGTTGGATTTGACCATAAAATTTATAGTTTTAATAAACATCAAGTTAATTTTTTTGCAGAAATTCGCAATTTGTGATTTATTTTATTCTCTACTCTTCTTTATCAGAATAAGTGATAGCACAATCAATTAGAATGTCGACTTTCGGTTAATAGTAGTTTCAACATCTCAAAACTTTAAGAATTACTTTGCTATACCTCACAATTTGCATTCTTTTACCTACTGACAAGGTGACAAATGAATCAGAGTGTCAAATGTTGCCATAATTTTCTAGCCCTTAATTTTAAAATGATAAACTGTAGAATAAATCACTTACTTAAATTTAAAACTTCATTTTTCATTAACTGACATGAACAAGCTCGGTGAAATTTGAAACGGGCGTTTAAGATTAATCTAAACCTAAAGATATGTTAAACTGCGAATAAAGTATTGTTAAATTACTGTTTTTTACATTGTATAATAAATAAAAATCATCAATATATTCTCGTTGGTTTTCAATCGTCTAAACATTTTTTAACAAAAGGCATATTTCTTTCAATCTGCAACATTCATTCAATATCATTTTATTTTATAAATTGCGCTGATTGAGTAAAGCATTTATCAGTAAATGCTATTTCAATATAAATTACTTTCTCAATTCAAATTATATCTTTAAACGATATTACAAATCGCAGCAGTGCGAGAATGATATTTCAAAGTTTTGATTTGTGCATAAATACACGAGAGAAAGAGCGCAAAAAAATCATCTTCATCAAACTCAGCGCGCATTGATTTATCAAAAGAAATAAATTTCCCTCTTCTTGCAATCGGCTTTGATGAAGTGAAGTGTATTAATATTAAGCTAAATTTAACACAAAACGTACTGCTACGATAACTGCCAGTGCACGTCAATCGCATTAAATAAGGTGGCGTTCATAATTCACCAGCGCAGCGCAGTTACAATTAATTAATAAGTTATAATGCGTAGTAAGTACATACAGCGTGCAAACAAAACGCACGAAAATTTATTATTCCATTTTAATAAAAATAAACTTTATATGCTGCTTATGAAAACGTAAATAAATAACATACGATGGTGTGCATATTGCAAATAATATTTTTATCGCTAAATTTATTTTCATTACACATCTTTTTAAAATAATAATTATATTTTTTGTTATTTTAGTGTACAGTTTAAAATAGAATTACTTTAATCAACAAAAAAGCAATTATAGTCGACAAAAAATATAATAATGGGCTGTTCGTTTTTGTAAGAGATAGATATTGCTGTAGGGATAAGTTTAAAAGAGAAAACATGTTTTTTCCCCAAAATACAATCTCTATTTTATGGCCTAGGCTGAAAAAGTCACTTTTCATAACTATTAGAAATTGAATATTTTTATCGCTAAATTTAATTTCATTATACATCTTTTTAAAATAATAATTATATTTTTTGTTATTTTAGTGTACAGTTTAAAATAAAATGGCTTTAATCAACAAAAAGGTAATTATAGTCGACAAAAAATATAAAAATGGGCTATACGTTTTTATAAAAGATAAATATTGCTGTAGGGATACTTAAAAAGAAAAAAAATGTTTTTTTTCCAAAATACCATCGCTATTTTTGGCCTAGGCTGAAAAAGTCACTTTTCATAACTATTGGAAATTGAATATTTTTATCGCCAAATTATATTTTCATTATTTTAGTTTGCAATTTAAAATAAAATGACTTTAACAAAACAATGAATTTGCATGCGATACATATTTCAATTGTTGTATCATAGCGCAACTATTCATAATAACAAGTATAACAAATAGTGGAATTATAATGATAAATTACGCCATGAAAAATGTGGCGAATGGACGCGACAATAAATTAAACTTTTTTAACGTCTTGACTAATTATCTAAAAATAAATGGAATTACTGCAGCAGCAGCAAAAAAAACGTACAAAACTAATAATAGAGTGCAATTTACATTTTAATTTGATTTTGTTAGATTAGCCTAATTAACACACGGGCGCATCAGATATCACATCCGGTGGAATTTTTATTTAACAAATAATCGTGCGCTTTTATTATAACAATGTTGAAAATTAAACGCAAATTAAAGATAAGCGCGCTTTTTAAAGAACGCTTTTAGGCAAAACGAGGAATAGAATATTCAATATAGAATAAAAACGAAAACCGCTTATGCATTTGAAATCCTAGAAGTGAAATTGATTCGAATCGTAGCGTATTCGATTACATTTAACGACGTATTGAATTAATTTCCAATTCGCACAGTAGTGTGCTTCTTCTTCTTCTTCTTCCACCACTTCCTCATCGCGCCAATTATTCGGGATGCGCGCATTAAAATGTTCATTTAATTTTCACGTAATAAACCATCTCAGCGAATAGTAAATAAATTCCATTCGCCCAAGATTGCTAACGTGACTGATATAGAAACGCGCAGGAGGAATGAGTTGCGAGCGAAACGCAAAATTCTTCCGAGGTCTATTAACTGTAGTCGTAGTAATAATTAAAACATGGCTTCCGTGTATAAGAATCGGTCGAATTTATGATTATGCGCCATGGTGGTGGTACCGATCCCTACAATGCAATGATATTAATGGCAAAGTCAAGGTCGTGATTATTTTAGTTTTTGGCGAAGGCGCCTGGCAGCGCAAAAAACACTACAATCATGCACTCGGTAACTGATAATTAGTACAATTTACACATAACCTGCAAGTAAACGCAATAAAAAGATTAACCAAAGGAAAGAAATTCCTTTAATGACAACATTTTAACACTAAAAGAATGAGTTTCCCCGCAGTTAGCTCTTCAGCCAACCTCAGTAAAACCCCATTTTAGCAGGTATAGCAAAAATTCAATAAGACCATGCGACGTAAGTGTCCAGATTCGTTTGTTACATCGTAAAAGTGTGCGTATTTTACTACTATTCACTTGCCACCCACTAGCAACTCGTATGAATAAGAAACTCGTCAATTGAACCACCCACTATAGAAAAAAACATCACCAGCAAGCACCTGCATATGAATGCAGATATAAAATATGATATTTTTTGCGCTATAAGTAAGTGAATGTGTTTGATTGCAATTACCAAGACTTGATTTATTACCGGTATGTTTGAATACATAATTAATTGAGCATCAAGGAGGATAGAAATTGATCGCACATAGAATAAAAAATGATAAATTTTCAATTCGGCGAACGTATTAAATGTGATTATGTAGATTAAATCAAACTCGAATTTTACCATCTGCCACCACTCTTCACTTCAACGCTAAATAAAATGTGACTGTATCGAGTGTGTAGTTTCGTTCGATTCGAGAAGAAAAAAAGTTGTGTTGTTTTGCCCGCATATCAGATTAATAAAGCGTAACTAAAACCATCACACGATATATCTGGCTTCACCCCCCTTACATTTTAACAACAACAATAAGGCGCGTGTTGATAACCACCCAGTGCAACAACGATTGCATGAACGAAATATATAGCACGTGCTTGTTATACTGCTGCTATTATACATACTACTACTACCACCTTAAGTACACTTCAACTTTTTATTTTTCATGTGACACATAATTAGAGTTATTCAGGTTAGGAATTTCGGTGAAAAAACGCGATTGCAACGCGCGATGGAATCGTTTATGCATGAAACATACGGTTACAAAGAAACTTCCGTCGGTATGTCAAAAAGGAAGTAGGAGACTGGTGCGTCGAGACGCCCGATATCGGCGTCCTACTGGCGCAGTCGCGTATTATTCCACACGCTATGCTTTTAGATCTTAAACGGTATACGGTGAGCAAAAAAATTTATATACATGGGAAACCGCACACTCATACACACACCGTCAATATTCAAATCACATCACATCCAAGCGTCTCGATTGATAGTCGCTGTTTTATCTCTTAAACGTTGCACATAAAATGCCAAAGTTCTTTATATAAAAATTTCACATGTATACACACACAGCCGTGTCCTTTTCAAGGACGTTGTGGTAGAATCAATACTGGAAAATATATAGACAATGAGATTAT
Organism: Adinopsis sp. GC000173; assembly: GCA_030264715.1. NCBI lineage: Eukaryota > Metazoa > Arthropoda > Insecta > Coleoptera > Staphylinidae > Adinopsis > Adinopsis sp. GC000173. Next base: position 4,994 of record JARJDW010011719.1, read on the forward strand.
ATCTACTTATGTACAGTAGGTATATCATTTTTTTTTCTTTGCAAAAAAATGAGAATAATTGCGCTTTTATGCATATAGCGTAAAATAATATATATTTTAAGACGCATATAAATTGTACTTATATTCGAGAGAGCGCGAAAAAACAAAGCGCATTTATAAAATTCCCCACTGCATTTCTTGCATATTTTTGATGCTATACAAATCGCTTTGAAATATTTCAGTGCACGACATGCAGCGGCAAAAAAATACTCGTAAATTCCATTAAATTGTACCGGTAGTCATTAAGCCAAACAAATTTAATGAATAATTAATTTGTACTAGGTATATAGAACTTCATCTATTGTAGAAATACCACAATAATTGTTCTTTTTGCAATAAATTAGTGAACGTAGTAGGTTTATGAGAGAAATTGCTAATTTAATTAGATGTTTTTTTCGTAAAAGTGTGAATAATTTGGCCATTTCAAATTGTAAGTAAATTGGATTGTTTTCTACGTCTTTGATTAAACAAAACGGTTGCTTGCGCTTTGAACCACTGATTTATGCACATTCAGCATCTGCAGCAATAGCTAATTAACTGACAGGATAGTTAAGTTGGCAGGAGATTTGTTTCATTATTATGATCGCCTCTCTATCAATTACAGGTGGATAATTAAACATAATTGATTTTTTCAAATTGTCTGACTTACCTTATTCTATTTGATTAGTGTTATTTGTTACATCTGAAACAAAAAAAAGGAGGATTAATAAATATAATCGAAATAAAATGAGTAAATTAGTAGCGTTATAATTAATTTCATAATGTTTCTTAATTCCCCATTAGTGTTATTTAATATAATAAAAACAACTGTATGCAGTATTGCCAATCTTGTTTTTTGGTGAAAATGTCAGGAACATTTAAAAATAAAGCATTGCCAACCTTGTTTTTCAAGAAATGTCTGAAACATTTCGGAATTCAGCATTGGTCACCTCACTAATGAGAGAATTGATTAATGACGGAATTAAACTTATTATGAAATCGAAAAATTTAAAATGACATTTAGTTAAAATAGCATTAGCGATTTGATTAGGAAATCGGCCAACGGAAAAACTAAAATTAATGTAAATTAAAAATAGAAAAAACATATTTTTATAATAATACATTTTGCAATTTATATAACTTTTCGCCTCTTTTTTATATGATTGACATAAATCCATTAAAATATTAATGTTTGCATTGCTCTGTGCTGATGTATAATATAAAAAAGTTTTAAATTATAAAAATGTGTTATACATTAACAGTGCAAACGCACACACGCAAAAAGCATCATTGCATTCATTTAAAATCCTTTTAACATTATTAATGTTATTTTATGTAACAAAACGTAAGTACATACATCAAGGTGGTGGCTTATTGACAATATGCTGCTGCAAACGAAATGCAACATTGCATATACTATACACAGATTGAGTGTATGTATTATTAATTGTCACCTTGACCTCTCTCGTTGGACTATAATTAATATAAATAAATATTGCCTCAGCGCGATGCGATCCCTCATAACAATAAAGGAAATTAAATAAAGTACCGCTGTTTAAACCACAAACCAACATTCTTCTATCTCTCCAAACGAACGAACTCTAAATTAAAATGAATGTAAATTCCAAAAAGTTAATATTGAATTTGAATTATACCAATTTGGATCTCTCATATCTATCATCAACTAATATTTGATAATCATCAGAAATGCAATTCGCAAGAAGGAAATGCCTACATTCTTTAATGCAAATTTAATATTTAGCTACATTATTTTACTTTTCAGAAGAAAGTTCAGTCAGCGCAATGTGCAAACGAGGATTAATGGAGTTTTAGTAGTGTTAAGATATAATTTGATACACAATTTAAATCAAAAACACTAAAAGAATATATGAGCGACTAGTACAAATTGTAACACTTTTCATATTTTGTGGAATAAATAGTACTTATTCAATATTGTAAATTTTACTGAATAATAAGTTTAGTTAAGCAAGACTATAGCTATTTGTACGATTTTAGCAACATTATATACATTTTAGTTTAGGACTTACAATTAGGTAGAACATCTATGGATGTCCTAAAACAACGATTAAGAAACTGGTATAATTTAAGTAACATTTACATATATTGACGAATTTAAGACATAAATTAAAATGAAAGTTAATATTGAATTTGAATTATACCAATTTGGATATCTCATATCTATCATCAACTAATATTTGATAATCATCAGAAATATAATTCGCAAGAAGGAGATGCCTGCCTGCATCTACATTCTTTATTCCACCAAGAGTAATGCAAATTTAATATTTAGCAACATTATTTTACTTTTCAGAAGAAAGTTCAGTCAGCGCAAATGTGCACAGTAGACGCCGGCATATAAATCTTGAATAAAACAAGAAGACGACTTTTATACATATATTTAGTATAGTATAAAGTACATTCATATATGTATTATGTATTTATTTTTAGAGTTGAAATTCAAACCGAAATGCGGTAAATTTATTGCAAGAAACACAAATCTATTTACGATATAATTTCATTTCGGAGGATTCGAGAGCGCGCAAGATGACGACGATGTTGCATTTCCATTCCGCGCGCATTACATGACAAACGATCACAACATCATTTTAAATTTATTGTCGCCCATTAGTCAATGTCGTTGACAGGGAAAGTCTACCACCACCGCACTGAATTGTCTGTCATCTTGTTCTTTTATTATTTTACAATATCTGCACAATATGCAAATGTACTTATACACACACGTAAAACGACTTTAAATATCAAAAGATTAAATTGCACATGTGTTATATAAACGTAATTAAACTATTCGCATACATATAAGAAAACATTAAATTCCTTGCGTTTGTCTTAGGAATGTGTAATTCGCAGCACAAAACACATTGATAATGGCAGAATCCCGCAAATGTATATCCCGTATTTGTCACATAAATGTTTGTTTATGGCTAGAAAGTTGAAGAAGAAAAAAATATAAAACAACAGCATTTTTGCATTTTCGCTAAATAATTGCGCCTCTATTTAAATTAAAACGAAATTAATCTCACGAAATTAGCTTAATGCTATTAAAATTACGATTAAAAATAACTCAATTAAAATTTCATTACATTTTAATTTATATTTCTACGTAAGCAGAATTTTTTTTATTAGAAATAATTTGTGTCGTTAAAATATAGAGGTTTTCGTTTATAATAATAAAAATAATGTTGCAATTACTAATGTAGCAATATTCTGCAGTATTTATTTCGCAACACTTGGCGAAACGATGCGACAATCAAAATTCCAGATAGGTAATGGTACTCCCAAATTTATAAATATCTATATAATTAGGAAATAATTATATGGAATTAGGAAAATTGTTTTTTTAACATTGCTGAACAAGCTCTCAAGGGTTTTTATATAAAATTAAGATAAATTAACAAGAACAAAAATATATTCAAGTATTGATTTAAACCAGCGGTTACCAATTTGTGGTACAGGTATCGTAGGAAGTACGAAAAATGATGAAAAAACAGTGAAATTCCGTGAATAAAGAGTAACGACAGTGAAATTTACTAAAATTCATAGAAAATGATGAAAAAAAAAGAGTAAAATTTACTAAAATTCATCGAAAAATTATGAAAAAGCAGTGAAAATCAATAAAATTTATCAAAAAATTATGAAAAAAAAAGTGAAATTCATTAAATTTATCGAAAAATCATGAAAAAACAGTGAATTTCAATAAAATTCATCGAAAAATTATGAAAAACAATAAATTTCATTAAATTTCATCGAAAAATTATGAAAAAACAATGAAATTCATTAAATTTCATCGAAAAATTATGAAAAAATAATGAAATTCATTAAAATTCATCGAAAAATTATGAAAAAAAAAACAGTGAAATTCACTAAAATTCTGCACTATTTATTTCGCAACACTTAACGAAACAATGCGACAATCAAAATTCCACATAATGCTACTCTCCTAAATTTATCAATATATATATAAATTTACGATAGATATACGATTATTAATGGCCACGGCTTAAATCAAATCTATCCGTGTGTGTGTATGTTGTATATTTTTTAATGATTTATCATTAAAATTCATCGCCCGAAAAAGTAGTACAATTAAAAATGAATTCGATAAACAGTTTTTTAATTGGTTTCACATAAAAATATCGGTATATATGAACACGTAAAATACAAAATCTATTTTATTAGTTTATATAATAATAATAAATAACCATTCAGAGATGCTTATCGAAAAAAGAATTTCACGTAGATTATGTATGTATATGCATTCTTCTAACGCTACTAATAATAATGGTAACATACAAAGTAGTTAATCAGAATCGTTCTCATGCCAATATAATGTATAAAATGCTAAAAGCTGTTCTATTAATTATAAGACTAATTTTAAATTAACGTCGTTAATAATAATAATAAAAAACTTGATTTCGATGTTTCGGTCGACTTTGCCACTGTAACTAAGCAATAAATTATAATTTATTAAAATTGTCGCATCTACAAAATTCACACATCAGTCTTATTCAAGGCCATATTTAAACTATAACAATTTTTTTTTAAATTTTTAATGCAGATTTCCATTAAAAATTACCACCTACAACAAAAATGTTCCAGTCTTATAATTTATAGCTAATTTTTGTCTATAGACCCTAATCGGAGGCGTACAAACAGGAATGGATGAGCAAATAAAAATTATTCACTAATAACACACCGATTTACTGATTTTGATATTAACTCTAGAATATGGAATAGTATATATAGAAAATTGCTAAAAATGCGTAGGGCCATCAATGTATCGCTTGAAGATGTCATAACCCCTTCAGAATATGTTGCCAAATATCTATGAATAATATTTATACAAAAATACATAATATCCAAGTCGGCACCTACTGTTCCTACAATCCGCATTAGTCAGAATACGGAAAGTGTAAGCGAAACCTTACAAAAAAAAGATAATATTTAGTAAAATTTTATAAGTCGTATTATAAAGAATCCACATTGTTTAAAAGACGGACTGCAGCGAGTATGCTCTGAATTACCTATTTCATATGAGAGAGAATTATAATTGAAGAAAAAAGAAAGATACACTGAATTAATGAACTAGTGGAAAATATAACAATTTATATAAATACACACATGTAATAATAGAGATATAAATTTACACAACTGTTAATTAAAGCAAGAAAGAATTCATTTATAACCTTTTAATATAAAACAAGTAAATTTATAACACTATACACACATTTAAATAGTGTAAAATACATTTAACAATTTAATATATGTATAAATAGAAATGCTTTAATAAATAATTTGCGCAAATAAGTTTCTATTTATATTATAATATAATATATAATTGTAGTGATATTAATTTACAAAGCTGTGTTGCAGCGGTGTAATGTTTTAGAATTAAATTTAATGGTTTAAAAGTTGTTCCGCCATTTAACTATTTTAAGTTTCCAAAACAATAATAAAAAGCGCTTACGGTTTTGAATAATGCAATAATTTACAACTGCGCCTCGAATATAGCAAATTATGCATGTATTGAAGCAAATTTTTGCACATTTATAAATAAATAATTTTATAGGTCTGTGCATAATATTGTCACCGAGTGAGTGAGTGAGTGCCTTGCTTCTTGCGCTGGCTGCTCTTATGCAGCTGAAATGCAGAAAGCATTTTGATTTAGATTAAATGCATCAATTCGTCTTCAGGTTGCAGGAATGATTAGAGAGTATAGCAGCGCGATATATCTGCAAGATGAATGTAATATTTATGCAACTATAGGGGGTCAAATCAATTTAAATTTATCCTAGAAAGTGATGCTTTATAAATATTTGTAACGAAAACGAATGAACGAATGTGGCTGCTGCATATTCGCATAAGATATCGAATTTTAATTAGATAGAAAATAAATTCATTTGCGCCATAAATAATCTAGATATTTTAAAATGTGCAATTTTTCGCATATGCACATCTGTGCACATCCACATAGTAAATATTTTCGCACGATAATTACCTAGACAAGCGTATATAAACTTTATCTTAATCATTTATTTCACGTATTAAAATATATATAGCATGATACTTCACATATAGGCTTAATTTACGATCGGACAAATAAGTTAAAAATAAATGTTTAATTTATGTATTTACTCGTAAAAATAATTTAATTAATTTAATATAAATGCTAATACGATCAAAGTATTTACACTTTTTGTTATTACCTTCTTCTATGCAAATGTATTTAAAGATACTTATATAAATATTAATCCATTGTATTTGAAATTAATACCACAAACAGGTAATTATTTATCTAATCTAATTATCTATCCATCATCTTTATTTCACATATTACTATAACAAATAGCATGATACAATCGTTCTCAGGCTAATTCCCGATCGAACAAATAAGTTTAAAATGTGTTTCATTAATTTGTTAACGTGCGATAAGTTGCCTGTAAATATAATTTAATCAATAACAGCAATTACTCGTAAAATAATTTAATTAATTTAATACAAATGCAAGTGCGACCAGAAATATTTATATTTTTGTTATTACTTTCTTCTATGCAAATGTACTTATAAAAATATTAATTCATTGTTATTTGAAATTAATA
>JARJDW010011721.1:0-19666 GCA_030264715.1 Adinopsis sp. GC000173
AGTTGCAAAACATGGCAAAGAACAGTAATAGCAATGAAAAAAAAGAAGAAGAAAACGAAAAAAGTTGTAAAAACAGTAAATATACCTAAGTTGAAAAATTGCAAAACTTATGAGACGATCCTTGTATAAAATATTTGCAATACGATAGGCATACCGATATTAGTTATCAATTAATAAATGCTATTAATTTAAATTCAGAAACAACTCTCTTTATTTATTGTCAATTATAAATAATTGCACGTAAATCTATCAACCGCCAAACATACCGTCATACCCTCCCCACCCTCCAAACAGTGATCGGCGCGTGTTGTGGTTAGGCGGCATGCATATGGGGTCGCCGCTATCAAGGCAGAAACATTTCCAGGAGTTCTCCATCCACTCGGAGCGCGGTTCACAACTGCCATGACCATTCGATTCTGAAACGTATATAAACGGGTAATTGCATTCAAATTCTCGTTTTGGATTTCGGGAATGATCCGGCCAGCGCATTTTAAAGATCAAATCATGTAGGTGATGTCCTCTATTCTCTGACTAAGCGGCGTTTTTCATGACAGCGCATAATAGGACGTTTTTGGCCATTCTACTTCTTTGTCTGGCTGGGCGGATCGTTCCAAAATCAAAAAACGAAAATTTAAATGTCATTTACGTCGTTTGCGCAAGCGATGCGGCACAGCATCTGTAAGCAAAAATAAAAAATATATTAATTTTATACCAACGGCATTTAATTGCATATTTAAGTCGATTTAACCTCTCGCATAAAGTTACTTACATGCAATTGAGAGTAGGAGAACGAGAACGGATAGAATCGGTAACAATTTCATTGTGATGGAATCTGATTGTGGAGTTATGAAGGAAGCGCATTTATATAGTGGTATTTTGGGGAAATTTTGGGGTTGGGTGGGTGGTTTTTCAATTTTTGAGACTCTATAAACAAACTATTAAAAATACATTATTTATCATCCCGTTGTTTTTTTATATTGTATGTAGGTGCTGATACATGTAAACCAGTGTTTCTCAAAGTGGATGATATCAGAGGGGTAATTAGTAATATATTACATTTTTGGGGGCAAAAGGCAACACTTTGGGCAGTATTTAGAACATTGGAATTGTTTTGTTTTGTCATAAAATATTCTTAGTACATATTTTTGATTACTAAACTGTTTTTGGACCAGAATTGACTTGAATTTAATACATGAATTTTGACATTTTTTACATTTTATAACAGAAAAAGAATAAAGAAATCGCTTCAAAACAAGTTGATTGAATTAATAATTGCTAATATATTTTTATTGCTATATCTTAAATTCAAATTTAAAGAAGTTACATTTTGTTTGTGGAAACTAATAAACGAGGGCGGATAATGCGAAATGATTCTATTAATGGGGGCGATGTTTTTTGTTAAAGTTTGAGAAAACACGGTCTCAATTTCACAAACCATTTAACATACAGCTGCATATAAACAAAGCGTATCAAAGCAATGGATGTGACAATAATTTTGATAATATTTCAATTTGCGAAACGAATTGCGACAATATTTTTTCGCATACAAAATAAACAAGGAAAGTATCAATAGTTGTTACCTTTAAATGTCACTGTTTCTCAAACTGTTCTTACAATTATGGGAAAGCACGATTCAAATAAAACGACTTTAATATTTTTTGTAGCAGTACCAACTCTCATTCCATTTTTGAGTTCGTATAATATGACATTATCAACTTATCATGTTCCATTTTGAATACTAACCCTGCGCACAACTTCATTTAAGTTAACTGTTTTTTAAGCTTATGTTGACTCACTGGACCTGTAGTTTACTGTTAATAAATAATATGATTATAAAATTGATAACAGCACAGTCAAAAAGGAATGTTTCTGGCAACGCGCAAATCGGGCACGAACTTATGGAATCACCCAATATTTGGATGAGTTTACCAAGTGATGGCAACAAAATTCGTTCAACTTTTAATAATAATAAATTCACAATGTTGTTAAATGAAATTATTTGCGCAAGCAAGTTTCTTTATTATTTGTGAACGATAGAAATAATTGAACGTAAATACGTCAACATCATCAGTTAATAATATGGTGGCGGCGTCACGCATCTCTTCTGCGTACAAATTGGGACTCCTCGACTGCAATTACACCAGTTGCAATCTTGTTTCCATCTCTGGCCTGGGATACATCTGCCACCATACGTTTCTGAAAAAAAAAGTATAATATGTACGCGTAGTAGTAGTGTAGTATGTCAAATTCTCGTTTTCTGTCTGTCTGGCCACACCGAAAACGAGAATTTGTTCGTCATTTTATTGTAAATTACGTCGTTTGCTGATGCTATGCGTTGCAGCACCTATAAGTAGTAACAAAAATTATATTATTTTTATGGAAATGGTTTATATACGTGGGTGGTCCGTAAAGTTTCTTGTCTTTTTTAGTTGTTTTTAGTGCAGCCCCAAATGATTTCACCCAAACCAAAAGTTTTTGATGGATTTTTCTTTGCGCGTGGGAAATTTCTTCCGATTTTTCTTTGATCTGTGGCATTTTCCATTCAAATTGTCATTATTATTCAAAGGTAAAGAATATTTTTGATTAGTTTTCATGAAAATCCGTAAGTTGGGTCAAATAATTTGAGGCTGCACTAAAAATTGATAAAAAAAATAAAAATGTTTCGGACCACCCAAGTAATTGCATATTGATAAGGATAAGTAAATTATTAACCACTATGTGGTTTATTTTGCGGATAATAGTCGACTTAGCCTCGTATAATTATGGATACTTACATGCGATTGAAAGTAGAAGAACCAAAACGGATAGAATCGCTAATAATTTCATTTTTGTGTGATATAAACTGATTGTGGACAAACGAAGCAATTGCTGCATTTATATTTGAGGGCAATTTTACAAAATGAAGTGTGGGTGGTTTTTTCAATTTTCCACGCCGCGACCGAACAATTTCACAAATCATTTGGCATAAAGACACCATGTAAACATACAGATTACCAAAACGAATTGACAATATGTTTGATACATTTAAAATAAACACAAACATGAATATGGTTGTTACTCTAATTACGTGGCTGATCCAAAAAATTTCAAGCTTTTTTTATATAATAGTAATTTTTAGTGCGCAGCCCCAAATTATTTTTCAGTATCACCACGTCCCACTTAAACTAGAAAATTTCTGATGGATTTTCTTTGCATGCGGAAATTTTTACGACTTATTTTCGATTTCCATCAAATTCTTTAGCGATTTTCACCACCATTGATGGAAGAACCCAGTTTTTCTCGTTTTTCGAAGAAATTTCCAAGAAAATCCTTAAATATTTTTTTGATAGAAAATGCCAATTACCTTAAAAAAAGCTTGAAACTTTTCGGATAAACCACGTATTATATGCATTTGAGCTTAGTTTAATGCTGAGCTTCGATTTTCTTTTTCTAGTTGATGGTGCACGTACGTCTTCCACTCGTCAATCGCGAATTTCTAATGACGCGCGTCGACAACGAACGGTTGGTGCGCGAGGATTCCGAATGCAGGGAGCTGCTGCTCGAAGCAATGCGCTATCATCTTGCGCCCGAACGGCGATGCGCCCTTTCGACGCCGCGTACGATGGAACGGAAGCCGAAGGGTGCGGAGCCTTACTTATTCGCCGTTGGTACGTAAATAAATCACAATTTAGCTCTATTTTTGCGCTTTTTGTTTGCTACTTTTACAAAAAAGAGCGGCAAAATGTAGAATAATACGTCGCTGGTCTGATAAGTTAGCGACTTTTTCAATTTTTTCATTAATAATTATTTCATATTTTTTCATTGCAAAAAAAGTTGTAATGACTAAAAAGCAGCAAAATAATAACTTGAAAAACTTATCAGACTATCCTCGTATATACCTATTTACATTATTTTGTTTCAGGTGGCGGTAGTTTATTTGCCATACATGCCGAGTGTGAAGTCTATAATCCGCGCACCGATCGCTGGCTGCAAATCGCACCGATGCAATGGCGCCGTTCGCGCAGCGGCGTCACCGGCCTCCGCCGTAATCTATACGTTGTCGGCGGCTATGATGGCGCCTCTGATCTCGCGACGGCCGAATGCTACAATCCGCTGATCAACACATGGACAGCGATTACACCGATGGGCACGAAACGCTCCTGCTTGGGCATTTGCAGCTTTGACGGATTGATTTACGTGTGTGGTGGATACGATGGCGCATCGTGCTTATCCAGCATGGAGCGATTCGATCCGTTGACGGGGATTTGGTGCAGCTGTCCGGCGATGAATACGCGCCGGCGGTATTGTCGCGTCGCCGTCGTGGAGAATTGCGTGTATGCGTTGGGCGGATTCGATTCGACCAATTATCAGGCGAGCGTGGAGCGGTTTGATGCGCGCGTGGGCAGTTGGTCGCCGGTGCCGTCGATGTCGTCGCGTCGGAGTAGCTGCGGCGTGGCGGCGTTGGATGGCTTTTTGTATTGCATTGGCGGTTCGTATAAAGTTACTTAAAAATTTCTTTAAAAATAGTCAATTCCAACCTCATTTTTCGATTTTTTCTCATTCCGAGATTAAAAAAGCATCAATTTCAATGCGAATGTTAATAAATTGCAAGGGAAAGACATTTTACATCGATTTTATGCAAAAACCCACTTAAAAATCGCTGGGAAAATACAATTTCACTTAAAATCAATGAAAAGTGTCTTTACCTTGCTATTTATTGACATTCGCATTCAAATCGAAGCCGTTTTAACGTTGCAATTAATGAAAACGTAATTCCAACCTCAAATTTACAATTTTTATTCATTCCGAAATTAAAAAAGCGTCAATTTCATGGAGAATGTTTTTTAAAACAATTTTAAACTTTTTTTAACCTTTTCAATGCTTTTTCCTCTTTTAGGTAATGATGGAACGATGTGTATGTCGTCTGGCGAACGCTTCAACGTTCGTCGAAACGCATGGGAACCGATCACAGGCATGCACAATCGCCGTTCGACGCACGAAGTGGTTGCGATCGATAATTTTGTTTATGCGATCGGCGGCAACGATGGCTCGTCCAGTCTCAACTCGGTCGAACGCTACGATCCATCGTTGAATAAGTGGACGGTGGTGTCGGCGATGGCGACGCGTCGCAGTTCGGTCGGCGCCGCCGTGCTGGAGTGCATCAACATCGAATGCGTACTGCGGCAGACGGGTAGTACGACGACGGGTGGTGGTAGTAGTAGTGTAATCAGTGCCGCTAGTAATATAATTGGTGGTAAGGCCTGAAATGGCCTGATAAGAGCATAATGAGCGCGTGAAGTAATGCAACCAAAAAGAAGTTTTGGCAGGTAGTAATATAGGTGGTTGGTTAGAGCATTCAAAGCCGTTTTAATGTTGCAATCAATGAAAATGTCGATTTTTAAATGAAATTGTTTTTGACTTTTTTAAATTATCGAAACGTCAAATAAAATTCACTCAGAGATCGTATTTTCACAACGATTTTTAAACGGTTTTTGCATAAAATCGACGTAAAATGTCTTACCCTTGCTATTTATTAACGCTCGCATTGAAATCGAAGCAGTTTTAACGCCAGAATGGGTGAAAATTGAAAAATTTTCATTGATTGCAACGTTAAAATGGCTTCGGTTTGAATGCGGATGGCAATAAATAGCAAGGTTCACGTTTCATTGATTTTAAGCGAAAACAGCGTGAAAATTGATGGACAAATGCAATTTTTAAGTGAAATTGTTTTTGACATTTGGAAATCATAAAAACGTGAAAAGAAATATCTCTAGCCACCCCTAATACCTACCACCTGCCAGAACTTGTTTGCTCTTCGATCCTTGACGCGCTCATTATGTTGCAATTCAGCCTTTTACACTTTTTGCTACTACTACCCCCGACACAATCAGTACAAAAACATACTAAATAAATATATTCAAACTGTGATACAAATAATCTACATGGAAAACCAGCTTTGAGGAATAATTATATGGATACGATTGTAATATGATATACGATGATGATGATGATAGCAATGACGATTTGATTGATTGATTGATGTTTTCATTCACTGCCTTTTTTTGTAACAACAGCATTTTTGCTATAGCAAATTTCGTTATTATTGATTAATCATTATTTTGATTGATTGTATTTTTAAATGTACTTTTCAGCAATTTTATATACATATATTGTATATCTATTTAGAAACTGTTGTTTATATATATATTATATTATGAAAAAAGTTTAAATGTATTTGATTCAAAAAAAAGAAATGACGATATGATTAAATTCACACTTAATTTCAAATTTGGCGCCATCAATTAAAGTCCATTTGTCTAATAAATTACGTATTTACTGTTGCAGATCCCAAAATTGCGGTTGGATTATGTTAAAATTTAAATATGTCATTGCCATGTGCTTATTTTGAGCAACAAAAGTGTGATTCCAATTTCAAAGGTAAAAATACTGAAGAAGATAGTAAGTAATAAGGTACTAATCGATAATTTTATTTACGACAACGTTTAATTACAAAAAAATAGAAAAAAGCAAAATGACTAGAAAATTTTGCGCGCAAGGAAAGCGGCCGTCACAACAAAGACCGAACACCCGTTGTTCGTTGTTGCTGCTTCACCACCCGCACCATCAAACGAGGCGCGACGTGCGCATCCGCACCTTGCCCGTATAGATGTTCTTCGTCTTGTTCATCGGCGCATTCTTCTCCTTCCACTCGCTCTCCAAGCGCACCCAAACACCACCTACATTTTGACATGTGTAATGAAAAATTTTATTTTAGTGAAAAGCACAAAAAAATTAAACCCACCTTGTGGGGTACCGTGCTTGCCACCACCACCGCCACCGGCGTTAAACTTCGACGAGAGCGCCACCGACGCCGACTTATTCCCCCCGGCACCGCCGGTCGTCGTCTGCTGTTCGCTCTGCGCACCACCACTCTGAATACCACCGCTCCCCGACGCATTCATACCGCCGCCACTTGTATTCGCTGCACATGCTGAGGCAGCCGCCGTCCGCGCATTCAGCACGAGCGCCATCTGCTTAAACATCACCTCCTCGTGATTGCGCTGCAAGTCCTGATTGCTCCGCGCCGAAAGTGAGTGCTGCCACAATCGCGGCGTGATCTTCTTTCGCCGGCGATTTGATGACGGCGCCGATGGTTGTGCGGTGGATGGTGTCGTTACCGAATTCGTAGCATTGCGTTGCGGCTTCTTGCTCGGCGGAGCAGTTTTGCGCGGCATCGATTCCTCCTCGCTGCCGACCGAACTCGAACTGGTGAGCGATGAGTCGTCGGATGAGGCGGCGCCGCCATCGTCCGAAAGCGGAGAGTCGCCCGCCTCCATGCCACTGAGCCGGTCGTCGTCGTAGGTGCCGCAGCCGTAGTAGCCGCGCCGTTCGTCGATGAATTCGAGCAGACCGAGGCGCGGCCGCGGTGGAACAATTTCGAGACCCTCCCACCAAAATAGCTCCTTCGTTTCCAGCTTGCTGTCGTCGGGATCGGTAGGTTCTAGAAAAAGTCAAGCATAGAAATCAGATTTCATCGAAAAATGATTAACAAAAATAGAGAAATTCACTAAAATTCATCGAAAAATGATGAGAAAACCGTGAAATTCACTAAAATTTATTGAAACATGATGTTTATTGAGCGCGTGTTTCTTTGCATTTTTGCCAGGATATTGTTCGGCTGATAAGGAAAGTAACCAGAGCGATTGTTGATCACAACAAGTAAACCATTTTTTTACATTAAATCTTCCCTTCTGACTTCCAGATAAAATTCTAGAGGTTGAAACGAGCTTATTGTCTTTTCCTATTAGCAATTTTGATCACACTCTGAAAAAATCGCTTAAAAATGGGAAAGCTTTATTGCGAGATTGCATACGAATATTACTAATTTTTCACACATTTTGTGTTTTTTGCCATTTCTCGTGTTCTACGTTTATATTCTTTCTATCGCAACTGTATGTTTCTTCACGCCTTGCTACAGTTTTTCCGATTATTTAACCATTTTTGCAAATTTTTGTCAATATTTTTGTAAATTGTAGAAAGTTACAGAAATTAATAAGCAAATACTGAATCTTTTTTTTTTGTTTTTTTTTCAGTTTCTTTTGACGTTTTGTTCAATTTATGACTTGCTTTTTAACATTTTTGTTGTTTTTTAAATCTTCTGGGACATTTTTTGTTCGTTATTTTGATTGTCTTTGTGAGTTTTTGCATTTAAGTTAAGTGTTTGAACATTTTTATGTTTTATTTGCATTTTTTACATTAATTTTTCTTCGTTTTTTTTAATGTTACTTTTATACATTTTAGTATTTTTTTATCCGTTCTTAGTGAACACTTACCTCTTGCTATTAGTCTTGTCAACCGATCTGGAAAAATAAGCTTTGGCGCTTCCTCCGAAATCAAATGTCTGTAGTTATCCAACATCGCCGCAATTGCCGCCTCTTTAATATCCTTCGTCGACGGCGTATGCTCTCTAAAGTAACATCCTGACCTGACACTCAAAATTTTATAATAAATTATTTATTAATACCATTATTAATCTGAATTAATTGTCTCACCTATCATCTAGCAATTGAAAGCGATAGGCCCGCTCCCCGCAGCACGGGTAGCGTCCCACCGGCAACGGCGGTCGTTGCGCATCGAGCGTAAAGTACTGCGGATGATCGGGATGATACCGACACCATCCGTGCTGCTTGACAGGAAAATAGCGTCGGCACACCAAGCAGTACAAAAAATGCGTACAGCCCCACAATCGCCAATACACCTTCCGCCACGTCTTCACCGACTTCTGCATGCTAACGATAAACTCGTTCAGATCCCATTGCGGATCACGCGCGTGCATATTCTTCACCGATCCATCAAATTGCAGACTCATCATGCTCGGCACGCACGGTATGTCGTTGCCGAAGGGCGATTGAATCAGCTGGTGGCAGTACTTGCAGCGATAGAGGGTGGCGAGTGTGGCGTAGTGGCCGCGTAGCGTTTCCGGATCCGGTTCGCACATTGATTGAATCAGCTTGCAGAAGAGGCGCGATTGGATCTTGTCCTTGCGATCGCGTAGATTTTCCACCTCAACGTTCGTGTACATTGCCGATAACCTACAAAATGTATAATAATTTAAATGTTTGCATTGTCATTTTTTCTACATAATCATTACATTTTGCTCTTTTAAATTCTTAAAGTCGCAGTATTTTTTATATTTTTTTAGTTTTTGCGATTTTTATGTTTTTTTTATTTTAATATTTCTAGTTTTTGCATGTAAAATGAGTTCAAAATGTAGTGTTTTTATTTTTTTAAAGAAATTTTACGGTTTTTTTAAAATAATGTTTGCAACTTATATATTAAAGAGATCGCATTTTTGCGATCTCTGTCGTTAGATGTGGTAAAATTGTCTTGAAGAAGTGGAAAAGCAAAAAGATTCACGTTTTACAAAAAAAATGTCAGGAAAACGTAAAATATTTTTTGTTTTTTGCATTTGTCTTAAGCATTCTTTGCATTTTTACGTTTTATTAATAAATTTTTTAAATTATTTTAACATTATCATGACATTTTTGTCGCAAAAAGTCGTGACTTAAAAAAATTATATTTTTGTCTACAATTAATGCTTCTCCTGTTCCATAATAACTGTTTTACAGTTACTTTGATTTTGATTCCACATTTCGATATATTTTAAACAATCTAGCAAAGAATGGCTAAATGATTTTGTAACAGTCCTAATGCAAGAATACAAATTGAAATCTATAATTTTTTCTAAATCAATTGGATTGAATTACAAAACTCCAAATTGAAAATATTTAAATCTGGAGTGTTTGGGGGAACTGCGATTTCAAATGTTACATTTCAGGCATTTCTTCCTTAAATGTGTGCTCCAACAGCAGGTAAAAAATTGATGCAAACGAAATTCAAGCAAAATTGAAGCTCTCCTAGATTCATGTGTTATCCATTGATAAAATTTACGATAATGATCTAGACATTAAATTAAAGTTTCTTCTAGCCTCTTCACCCTTTCCCTTCCGCTTTTGGATCGCCTTTTCTCAATATTTTACGTTTTTAATATCTGTTTTACTGGTTTTTGCGTTTTTGCATTTTTTGCCAACAATATTCAAAAATTGCGTAAAGAAAGCCACAAACAGGAAAATAGAAAAAACGCAAAAACATACAAAACCTTAAAATATTGAAGAAAAGAAGTCAATAATGCAAAAGCAACGAAAAAGCCATGAAAAGACATCGAATAATTAATTATCAAATAATGAGAAAACCTCGTATTTTGTGGATAACTAACCGTGTTAGGACCGAATCGTTCAAGCACGACATGCTCGACGCCGTCTTCAAAATGTCGTTCATGTGCTCGTGGCAGAAGAGCAAACACTCCTGAATCAGCGGCTCCATTTGCAGAAAGGAGGCCGACACCAGAATCGGCACCACATTGCTGCACTCCAGCCGTGGTACCGGATGTGTCGAATGCGGTGACGTTACCAGGCCGCCTATATACAAAAAAAAATGAATGCATCGCAATTTTCAAAATTCATTAGAATTATATATATCATACCTTGCGTTGAGGAGTCCGTCGAGTTGTTCGGCGACGAATTCGCCGATTCGCGCTTCACCCAATTCATCAACCATTCGAAGATGGTGATGTCGCAATGCACCGATATGTCCATATCCTCCAGCCGCTGATCCTTCGTCACATCGGCGAAATAACCCATCTGCTCGATTAGTAGCCGTTGATTGCAGATGAAATCACGTTTCGCGCCCTTAATTTCATCGCTGACATGAATTTCCACCTCCGAACTGCAAACAAAATCATTTTTTATTGGCGCGCAACGACATTCCGTCGTGTATACAACACAATGTCGCAGTTTTTTTTCTCTCAATGTAATCGATTTCAAATGGTCGTAAATGACAATTTATCGTTAAAATCCGTTTTTAGTGGAATCTACAAGGTTGGGCTGATGAAAAGGTTCGAGCTCTTTCCCTATTTAGCAGCTTTTCATCCATCTTATTCATAGTTTTCCGCTTTTTCGCAGCTTTGCACGAGAAAAATTGGAAAGAAGCGAAAAAAAGGCACGAAACTTTTCAGTGGACGACTGACGTATACACGACATTAGGTCATAAATAAAATCTTAAATTTTGTTGAAATCAATTCAAAATGATGCCACACATCTGGGCAAGAAATTGAAGTAATAAAACTGTTGACGACATTTTGTAGTATAAATCATAAGTCAAAAATCATCATTCGACACGACACTAATGTCGTGCTAAGCGTAACTTACTCGTGCTTGACGATCTTGACCGACGCGGCGCTCGAACGTCGCTTCGCAATCGTCGTAGCACACGCGGCCGCGCCGCCCGACACTACACAAACACTCATGTTGAAAAATTAAAGACAGCAAACCAACAAGAGAAAAACAAAGATGTGTGTATATGTACTGCTCACCGTCCAACGATGACGTCGTACGACTGTACAGCTTGCCGTGCACGCTCGCCCGCCGCTGCGTCGTTACCGTGGTGCTCGCCGATGGCATCAGCAACGGTAGCACCGTATCGATTATTCCCTCCGAAATCATTTCGCTCAGCTTCTCCTGTATCACCTCCACCTGGGACTTGGACTTTTCGCGAAGCATTTCCGCTACAAACATAAAAGATACCATCATTTTCTGTAATTTTTCAAAATACTTGGGTTTTTTTGGGCATTTCAAGAGAAAACTACAAGAAAATAGCTTGGAAAATTGTAATTGTTATTATTTTTTTCCATTTTCCAAGCGCTTTTCTTGTAGTCTTCACTGATAACTGTGATTACGCCGTGTCAATTACTAAATTATAAGAAAATCGCTTGGAAAACTACAAAGTTAAGAGAAAATATGAGGCAAAACATTAGCGAATCTACAAAGTCTAATTTGCCTCAAATTTTCGCGTATAGCAGTCATTTCCAGTCATTTCAAGAGACAACTACAAAAAAATTGGTTGTAACATGCAATTGTTATTCATTTTTCACAACGTCCAAGTACTTTTCTTGCAGCTTTCACTCATAGCCACAAAATTACGCTTTTTTTCCATTAGAAAGTTGTAAGAAAATCGGTTGAATTACAAGAAAATGGCAAGAAAAAAACTGGATCTAATTTTCTTCAATTTTTCATGCATCTCTTATTCACTTTTCTAATTTTCCCAATAATTTTCGACCAGTTTACACTGATACCAAATATTATTGGTTTTCCATGCCGAAATTGTAAGAAAATGGCTTGGAAACAACAAAAAGTTGAGTAAAAACAGGTGGCTAGCAAGCTTATCTTATCATTTCCAGAGAAAACTATAAGAAAATCGGTTACAAAATGCAATTTATTTTAATTTTTCTCATTTTCGAAGCACTTTTTATGCTAAAATTGTAACAAAATGACTTGGAAAATGATAAAATTGAGTGAAAACAAACGACAAAACAAAACTGCATCTGCATAGTCTAATTTTTTTTTATTGTTTCGACAAATTTTCCACTCAAATTGTTAGTAGCACAAAGAACAATCTAACAAATCGTTTTTCTTTCATTTTCCTATTTTCCAAACGATTTTCTTACAATGTTACCATGGAAATGATGTAAAACTACAAGGAAAGCGCTTGGAAATAGGAAAAAGTAGTAATAAATCAAACATTTTTTCATTATAATTTACCAATTGAGTGAAATGTCATATATGTCATTTCCGCCATCTTATTTCACTTCATTTTTCCCATTCGCTTCTCGTTTTTCACTCAAACTAGCAAGATTGATTAACATCCAAACGCTATCGCACTCAAATCGCTTGAGAAGCATGAAAATGGACGTCATGTCACGCAATTTGTCATTTTCTCACAATGCATCACACATTTTCCGAGCGACTTCTTAAATGACACCCTCTCATTTATAGCTAATTCAACTTAATATATGGTATAAAAATGACCTAACTATGAAGTGAATAATATATTGAGCTACCGGATGAAACACCACTCGGCTGTTGTTGATTCATCACCAGCTGCTCTTCCACCAGCGTCTCGTCCACCTCATTAACCTCCTCCAGTATCTCATTAACGTTGTCGCCCTCGGAGGTGGAAGTGGTAGCCGGCGGTAGCATCAACGTTTCGGTACTTTTCGACTTCAAACCCTGCCCGTCCTTGATTTTGATCCAATCCACCACATCCATCATCCCCTTCGCCATTAGAATCCCCTCGAGATTGTCCTGCACCTGGTAGGCAGTCTTCAGGAAGTCGAGAAACTGCTTCACGGTGATCTCCGACTTGGATGGATGTTCCTTCTTCAATCCGGACGAGGCATTCTTGCCCAGATTCACCGAAAATGGATTGTTGTTGGGTTGCTGCTCCATCATCGATCAAACAACTATACAAAAAACAAATTAATTTGAAAAGCAAGCTGTGCATGTGTTTGTGTGTGTGTGTCTGTGTATGTATTTACACATTTATTTTATTTTCGTTCGTTTACTCACACGCCACCTGGAGGCGGAGGCACACCGCACAGCACACACGAGAGAGAAACACGCACGCGACGTGTCACAAAAAAAAACAAAAATTGCTACTTCTTTGTTTGCTGCTGCTGCTCTTTCGCGCCAATATCACAATTTCGTCGTCCGCCAACGTTCATCCCGCACCAAAAAAAATAACACGCGCGAACAATCAATTTTTACCTTCGAATTTTGTCTCTGTGGAAAAACACACGCGCACGAAAACCTAATTGGATTGTTTGTCAAAAACGCGATCGAAATGAGGAGCGCGTTGCGATGCACGGCCGTCATCATGCTGTCACACTATGGCTGCGTGCGATTTTCAGCTATGTCAACTTTAACTTCAAAAATTCTTTAAATTTTTGCTAGTGTGTAAGTGTTTTTTTATCAATTAACTAAATTTGCTTTCATTTCCGAATTTTGAATCTAACTAAGCGGAGTTGAATTGTGCTAGAATATCTATTAGGTCCCAAAATCTTGTGCTGCATTTTGACACTATATCTTTTCCACAATTTTGTCAATTTTTGAAATGAAACATTGAAGGGTGCTTGGAATATAGGAAAAAATACGAGAACATAATTTAGAATGAAATGTGAAGAATCTTCAACAATTACGAATTGAAAAACTGAACCAACCTGTTTATTCATCAGATTTAGCTTCTAGTGACCCCTTTTTGTTTACTAAACTAAAATTTGTACTTCTATGATAAGCATTTTCAATGGTACTTGTTTAGAATACACTCCTCACCTCAAAACAACTTTTGCCTCTGACAAAATCGTCGCACTGCCAGAGGAAACGTGATATTAAGCGAGAAACGCATACGCGTTAGAGATTATGACCGGTTGCGAGGTTTAGGTTGGGTTAAGAGAAAAATAGTATAATATCACTATACCATGTATGGAGAGTTGTACAAAATATTGGATTTCGAGGTTTATTTTAGGTTGTGTTAGTGAGATCGACTTGGGTTAGTGACTAAGATGGATTTCGTGGCTTAGATTAGGTTGAAATCGAGCTTTCTAATAAAAATAACAACTTTTTGGCAGCACAAATCGAGCAATGCCTTCAATGCGCCATTCTAAACTTTGAAAAATTATGGTAAATCGTAAGTATCAAGTTAGTTCTCTAAAAGAACATAAAAATGATTACCTATGTAGCATAAAATAGGGATGATGGATAGTTTAGTACAATTTAACGCAGTTTAGCATACTTCAATTTTGAATATATTGAATAATAAGAATAATATTGATAGAAAAAGTATCTACTTACAGAATAGCAAAAACTGAATAAATTGTAATATAAATTCACACAAAATAAGCACAGTGCAAGGAAATATTTAAATGTAAACATATTTTAAGTCGTGCCGTTGAATTTAACTAAGTTTTTGGACTCTGCAGCAGTGAGTGAGTAATTTATTTGACAAATGGACTATAATTGATGGAATAATAGCGCGCAAATTTTAAAATTCTTACCAGTTCTTACTTTGTATTGTGTTTTATGTATTTGTTTAGCTAGCGCCCACCAGATGTCATTTAATAGTATAAAACATGTATAGCAATGTATAGTATGCAACTTGCAATACACTGACAGATTGTTGTGTTTGTTTATGTAGTGTTGTGGATGTTACGTCCACCATCTTATCTTATTAGCTGCCAATTAATTATTTACAACAAATTACAAAGGTATTCTTATTAATCCATCATTAATTTAGTGTGCAATAATGTCAAAGAAGCGAGATATATCCGTGAGTATCCCCTTAACGCTTTGCATGATTTCAAATTTAACATCACTTTTTTTTGCAGCGAGAAGAAATCGCCAAGCAGTTCTTGCTACCCGAACGCCAGTCGAAAATCGACACACTGCTAAAGCAAGATGGACAGGCATATTGTATTTGTCGATCGTCGGACTCGTCGCGCTTTATGATTGCATGTGACGCCTGCGAGGAATGGTACCATGGCGATTGTATCCAGATCAGCGAAAAGGAAGCAAAGCTGATTCGGCAATACTTTTGTATTCGCTGCACCGAAGAGGATTCAACGTTAAAAACGCGCTGGAAGACGAAACGGGATGAAAACGCACCACGTGATGATTATGCGAGAAATAAGCGTAAGGAACGCAATGAATCCAAGCCGGAGAAGAAGCAGAAGCGTTGTGGCGATTGTATGGGTTGCTATCGCACCGAGGATTGCGGTAAATGCGATGTGTGCATGAAGAAGAATCGTCACGGACGTCATAAAGAGCGGTGCAAGCAGCGTATTTGCATCAATAACGGCGGTGTGCAATCGCGTGGACGGAAGAAGCGGCGAGATTCAAGCTCGGATCGTGAACCCACCAATGCTCATCTACAAACTGACTATGCACGTCAATGTTACGGTCCTACTTGTACGAAAGCAGCTCGATTTGGTTCCAAGTATTGCTCAGACGTATGCGGGCAGCGTTTGGCGACGAATCGAATTTACCAAGTGTTGCCGCAGAGAATACAAGAGTGGGCACTTAGTCCATGCACAGCCGAAGAGAAAAATATAAAAGGTAGCTATAAATATTCACAAATATTGTAGTAGGTACAGTAAAACCTCTGAAGTTGGAAACCTCTTAACTTCGACGATTTTACTAAGAATCATTGAAATCCCCATGTACAGTAAAACCTCCGTATGTTGGACGCGTTTCAACCCTTGATAAGTTGGAAACCTCCTGAGTTTGACAATTTTTTAAGGAACTAACGCGTCCAACATACAGAGGTTTTACTGTATATAAAATATTTAAAATAATTTTAGCATTGGATCAAGTGCGTAAGCAACAAATGGAGGTGAAACAAATCTTGCATGAATTAGACAAGCGACATAAAGAGCTTGATGCAATTATTGAGCGCGCACGTAATGCCACCATCGATCCGCACGCCGACTGCGAGAATGAGGACGAAAGCGAGATGTCGATGTATTGCATCACCTGTGGTCATGAGATTCATTCGCGCACCGCCATCAAGCACATGGAGAAGTGCTTCAATAAGTACGAATCGCAGGCGTCGTTCGGGTCGATCTTCAAGACTCGCATCGAGGGCAATGTGATGTTTTGCGACTTTTACAATTCGGCGAATCGTACGTATTGTAAGCGATTGCGTGTGCTCTGCCCTGAGCATTGCAAGGACCCGAAGATCAGCGATCATGAGGTGTGTGGATGCCCGCTCGTCACCAACGTCTTTGATTTAACGGGCGACTTTTGTCGTGCGGCGAAGAAAAACTGCGCACGGCATTACGTTTGGGAGAAGTTGAGACGCGCCGAGATCGATTTGGAGCGCGTACGACAATGGCTTAAATTCGATGAGTTACTGGAGAAGGAGCGTCAATTGCGACAATCGATGGCGAATCGTGCCGGCGTATTAGCGTTGATGTTACACTCAACATATAACCACGAAGTCATGGAGGAGATAACGAAGGCGAGTCAGAAAGATCAGCAAGCAATGCAGCGCGAATTGGCAAAGCGGTTTCGTAAAGGCAGTAATGCAAAAAGTAATGTTTAGTTTTTCTCGTTTGTTTTTCTTTTTGTTTAAATATTTATTATTATACTAATAAGCTCGATTATTTGGAGTGTTGTTGTATGAATGCGGTGCACGAGCGTAGGCATTGCTGGTAGCATACCTCGAAGCCCTTACTGCCATTATCCTACAACAAAAATTAACGTTTAGTTTTCACTTCACGTGAAAGAGTATTAATTTAATGTGATGAAGGAGCGAGCATAGAAAAATAAACTTACAACTTTTCGAGTTATATATTTTTAGGCTCATCCCCAGGGAGGAATTTAATAAGGATTGTCTTTATTTCTCTACGTCCAATGAACATCAACTGACATCAACCATGGGAATTGTAACTGTTTACAACAATAACTTGTTATTTAATTTAGAATATGATGGATTGTCTCATTGGTATTGATTAAAATCATGACAATCAATCATATTCTAGAATCTAGATGACACAACTTATTATTGTAAATGGATATAATTCCCTTGGTGGATGTTTGTTGGACGTAGAGAGGTAAACACGCTTGTTATTAAATCTCTCCATGAGGATGAGCCTAAAAATATATACTTTGAACGGTTGGAAGACGATTTAGAAAGAAAAGTTTATTATCTTATGTCCATTTCTTTTGCGTATCCATTATCACAATAAGTCAAAACAAAAGTTAACATTTCGGTAATGATTAGGTTTAGATAATCGGTTGCAAAATGGATGAAGTACTAAAATTTCACACGGAAAAGATTCTTTAGTAGTAAATATACCGTAAAATGTCAACTCTAATACGCATCTCCGAATGTATAAAACCAAACTTATTCGAATTTGATTCTTATTTAGAAAATCGAATGCCAAATTAAGTGAACGTATTATTCACGAGTGCACATTTTCGTTAAAAATCATTAGATTGCTGTCTTGTTTAATAATTTCGCGTAAATCATTAAAAACATGAAGACTGATGAATAATTAAACTTTTGAGCTTTCTAATCTGAAATCTTCTGAAATCTTGACTACATTGGTTTTGCTAATCATTAAAAACATGTAAACTTGTAATTTTCCCTAATCTAAAATCCGGTCTATAAAGCGCAGTATACATAAGATGAATGCGATGAGCAACACAACTCACAGTACAATAAAATTTGATTGGTTTACTAAGATTGACTACTCAACAGTTTTCATGTTTCTAACGAAACTTGCGTTTTCAAGCGATTTACTCCAAATTTTTGTCTTTCCAATATTTGTCTTTGTCATATGAACTGGCAAATTTGATTGATTACATATCGAATCATGTCACATTTTGTTCATCGCATCTCTATATAGTGTACAGTGCATACAATGCGCTTTACAGTAGATTTCTCAAAATGCAACACATTATGGAAAATTAAAACTTTTATCATTCATTAATTTTCATGTTTTTAGTAATACTTCACTCTTTCAAGCGATTTGCACTAAATTTTCATGCTAAATTTTTAGACATGGCAGCAATCTTACTACTTTTACCAAAAATCGCGAAAATGATTCTCTTTTTTTATGTAATGAATTATCTGCTTACGTAGTAGGGATCACGTATGATTCGCTCGCCTTGCGGATCAAAATCACCCAACAACAGTATTTCAGCCTTTGCGTTAGCGATCCCCTTCGCCTCCGATTTCAAATTCCTTATGTTGTTCTCGTCCATGCCAAAGATGTAATCATAGCGTCGAAAATCCTCCGGCTCAATCTGTTGATGATTAAATTGCAAAGTTAGTTTCTGATGAGATTACACTACTATTATAGTGTTGTTACTAACTTGTCGTGCGGTGTTGTCGTACGGCACGTTATGTTGCCGCAGCGTCGCCAGCGCACGATCATCGGGCGGACTGCCACTGTGCCAGCCACCGATCGCCGCACTGTCCGCTTCCCACGCCTCCTCCAACCGTTGCTCGCGCACCAGGTGCAAGAAGACCGCTTCGGCGATCGGCGAACGACAAATATTGCCCAAACACACGAACAACACCTTCCTCTTCATGGTATGCGTCTCGTCGTCGTGCTTCGTAATGATGGATGATAAACCACCGGTCTCGATTGATCGAAGCGCTCAACTGGCGGTCTTCACTAATAATCAGCGAACGCATCGTCTCTTCAGTGTGTTCTTAGCAGGAAAAAATCGATCTATTAATAGCTTCTCAAGCTAGTTAATTAGATGGAAGGAATCGTTCGAGCGCGTTTTATAATGCTACCAAAATTTATCGATCGGGTGAGTTTAGTTAGGTTAGGTGGTGAAAAAATGCTTTCTGCCTGGTTGGATTTCTCACGTATGTATACGATTCGTTTCGCTATTATCGAAAAGATGCCGCTGCAATTAATTTTTATTTATTTTAGAAATTGCTTACTTTGGTGATTTTCAATCTGTGGGGAAACAAGTCTGTAACAAAGGAGACGCACAACTCTATACAAAAAAATATCGTAAATTACGTCGTATTAGAAATGCCATAGAGGAAACAACACAGATCGGAGTCAAATTCAAATTTCTTGATTAATTTCATTTAACAAATAT
Organism: Adinopsis sp. GC000173; assembly: GCA_030264715.1. Lineage (NCBI taxonomy): Eukaryota > Metazoa > Arthropoda > Insecta > Coleoptera > Staphylinidae > Adinopsis > Adinopsis sp. GC000173. Next base: position 19,497 of record JARJDW010011721.1, read on the forward strand.
GGAAATTATCGAATTTCGACCTATTCTTGCTAATTTCTGTACCATTTTCAGAAACTGTCTTTGTGAGATACCTTATAGTCAATTAAACTATAGAGAGAAACGCAAGGATGATTTCATAACAAAAATTGAAGGTAGAAATGAAATGAAAAAAGTAAAATCACTGTTTGACG
>JARJDW010011733.1:0-20266 GCA_030264715.1 Adinopsis sp. GC000173
TATAAATGCATGCAATAAGTTTTCGTTATACTAGATTATAACAGCAGCATTGACTACAATATTTTAATAATTATTTGGAGGTTAATAATGCATACCAAAATATTGCAATTTTGTGATCGACAGTCAAATTTCCTTACAACTAATTTGCGCACGCATTCCTCCTATAAAGTAAAATATTAAAAGATTCACGTTTTATCAATAATATATAAATGCTTGCAGCAAGTTTTTGCTATATACTCTAACAGCAGCATATTTTTCTTCCATGTGTTGGAGCATAAAAATTTTATTCAACAGGAAATCATTACATAAATAAACGAGAAGTTTGAATATCGTCTCTCAAATTGCACGAATGTGTTTTTTGCCTTCGCTCTAACATCTCTGGCAAATATACCTGGTACTTTAACATAATATAGACTCGTCTCGGTCTGGCTCTATGCATGTGTGTCGTCTCTGTGTATGTACATAGAGATACATATTTATATAAATATAAAAATTTTTAACGCAAATACTATTTGGAAATTTAGAAGCCGTGAAGCTTTTAAATTTTTTTCTCTTCTTTTTATAGAAGAATGCGTACAACTTTAAGTACCATTTACAGAGATGATTTTTACCTTTTTTATTTGTCGCTATATAGACGCGCGCTATATGATATGTTATCATGTTTCTTCTTTCTCAGTGTGTGGATGTGGATAAATTTTATGATATATATTTTTTTCTTTATAGGTAACGTGTTTGTGATAGCTGCGATATTGCTCGAACGTAATCTGCAAAATGTTGCCAATTATTTGATTGTTTCGTTAGCCGTCGCCGATTTAATGGTCGCTTGTTTGGTTATGCCGCTTGGTGCAGTTTATGTGGTAAGTAAAAATAATTTAATCAAATCATATAAAATATAAAACGGATTATCTATTTCTATACTATAGATCGATATACAGTATATCCGTACGAAATTGAATAAAATGTAGCAAAAAATTAATAACAGTATGGGATTTATGATAAGATGATAATCGAAAGTAATATGTATTTTCCGTTCTTATTCTCTCTATCCGTTTTACTTTAATATAATTTTCAATACATAGTCACTCCTGAAATTGGAATAAATATTTGACTTTTCATAAAAAATTCTATTAAATCAACCTTCAAAAAATGCTGTTTTTCCTTGATATCATGTAAAGTAGAGAGATGTGGTAGGAGTAAAATGTGGCCTCACAATTTCATACACCTTGCCGAAGACTTACTTTGCATGTAGGGAGAAGAATGTTAATTAAATTTTAGCATAATTTGGCCATTTCATCAACTTTAAATGAAATAATTTACTTAAATTTTTATGATAAAACCGAAGGCATTGTTAAATTCATCTATATTAATAGCTTTTGCTCAGATCACATAGCAAAGCTATTCATTATATTACGTGCGAATATAACTAAGGTATTATTCCCTTGTTATATAACTTTAAAGAGCGACTTAGGATTATGAAGCAATGAGTTTCTTTCGTAATACTTAAAGATTCTTACAATTGTAGCAAGCGTATAACTTTTGAAAGTTTACTATAAAGTAGGTATAATATCTTAATAATGCATTCCATGATCAGACGATAAAAAAAGGACATTTCTTTACGACATGTATGAGGCTGAAGGGTCACTATCACTGAGATAAAGTGTAAATCAGGAATATTGCTGTTTAAAAATTTAAACTTTTGGGCGACACCTGCACCACTCTTGTTCACGGTAATAAAAGTGTTGAAATATACGACGCTGCCCCAATATTTAAACGGTTTGCTTCTTCCCAAAGGCGTCCTTTATGGTCTATATTTCTATTCGGATAAAATGAGCGATTACGTTAATAAATCTTTGTAATACAAAACGCGATATACCTATTTAATTAACATTTTTAAATGTCGGAAACTTTCTACTATTCAAATATATCATTTTTCCTTTTTTAAGTGGATAAATTTATCAGATTATCAATGCGTGGATATGCATGAAATACCCGACCACCTCCTAACCATTGTTTCGTGAGACATCCAACCCAATCGAGGATTAATTTAATTAAATTTAAGATTACTATAAGTAAAGAAAACGTACGTGCTATTCAGTATGTTCACTCACGCGCGTCAACAAATAAAAGTGCGTATCCTTGTTAGTGAAAGATTTCCTAAACTCCATTGGATTTTCGGTCAATATTTCCTCTACATCACAAAAATGCATACAAAAGTAAATTTGCACAATCTGTCTATTTATAGCTATTTGTGTAACTAAGATTTGATGAGTAATTCTATTTGTAAAATATTATTCTATTATATATACATACTACGATCCAAGTAATTGCAATCAAACTTTAATTAGTTAATGAGATATTATTTCAATACTACTTATTTATTAACTAGATAAGTGTTATAAAAACATAGAGCAAATTTGCACATGGTGAGTAACTAATTGCAATCAGATTTTGATGGTGGCAATCAAAATATACAAGTCTCAAAATTAACTGTTGAGATATTTGTTTAAAATTACTTATTTATTAATTATGTAATTGTTAGTTAAATAAAAATTTCTATTAATAAATAAAAATGCAAAGTAAATTTACACATTATCGATTCATAATTTAGATTAGTCATTTTGTTAATATACTATTTTTGTATCTTCTACGATCTAAGACTCAAAATAGTTAGTGAGATATTTGTTGAATGTTATTTATCTATTATTATATACTTAACTGTTAATTAAATAATAATTTCTATTAATAAATGAAAATAGTTTTTAACTGTTATCACTTGAGTTGTCGGTATACAACTACGAGACTTTAAATTAAATTAGTAAGTTATTTAATATAAACATTGGTAGTTACACAAACGTGTTGAAAGTAAGTATGTACGCTATAAAGTGTTTTATGAGTGACTTCTTCATACATGAAACGCGAAATTACCAAGTGTTTTTCTTTAAAAAAACAACTTATTTTTACCATTACTTTTAGCAAAAATGATTTCAACTACTACTTAATAAACAACAAAATTATTCGATATTTCTCAATTGAAAATTGAAATGAGTCCATCTTTCTTTTCATTTCTTACAATCATTAGCCTTTCACAAAAGTATTTCATTATTGTATTATTAATGATATTGAATAATTGAAATCCATTATCTCTGAATTCATTTTTTTTAGAATTTGAACGGGGCTTCATGCTCATTGCATTGCACGATTGCGTCGCCTCACACTTTTGAAATTACTGAATGGAATTTTAATCAAAGTTTTATTTTTAAATAAATAGTTTATAAATCATAAATTGAATTCCAGTAAAATTTATTTTTCGGAGCACATACCTACTCTTAAAACATTTTTATGATTTCGTATAATGCGTACATCAAATTCCAATTTTGTTACATTGTAGCGAAGTTCAGAAATCCACAAACTTGAAAATGTTATTATAAATAAATTTGAATTTTATTGTGATATTTCCGAAATTATCTAAAATAATATCAAAACTGGAACAAAATTACATTAGCGCAAGCTCTAATTTCAAATACAGATAAGAATAAATGGAATTTGTTGAATATTTAGTCAAATTAAAGATAAATTACAAATATTAATGGCCTTTATGGAAAACGATTGTACAAATAAATATTTTATTGTATACTACGAATGGAATTATTACATTAAATAAAAACAAGTAGTAACAATAGACAAACATTAAATATTGATTTTTTTTTTCTAACTTTATTTATATTTATTAAAGGTTAATGAAATCAATACATTTACATAAAAAATCTATAGTTGAATGTAATATTCAAAAACTTATTGAAGTCAGAGCATTGTTTGCCAGACGCATGCAAAAATCACAGCGATTTTAAACTAAAAGATGCATAAAGTGGGACGGCATGTCACAAAATTTCCATTAACGCGTAAAGTATTTATGCATATGACAGTTGTTTTTATCGGAAAGATTAAATAAATATTAGAGATTTTATATTCCACATTACAGGAAAATTAAATGTTATAGTTTATACTGTGTGTTGAGTTATAGGGGACTCGTAGGGCTTTTCTACCTCATTGCGAATCGATTAAATCCACGAAACAAAAATTGAAGAAAGTCGCCAAAGTAATTTACAATGTTTTTAACATTTCTTTTAAATTGTAAGGTTAAATGAAGATTGTACATTACATTTAAACATTATGCGTTGTTGTATGAAAGTAAATATTAAGCAAGATAACTAGCTTTTTCTTGGCTATTCCAAAAAATGTTTGTGTTTATTTACCGCTAAATGGTTTATACTAATGATATCTCATTGGCTAGCAATTTGACAGACACCTTAAACTTTATTTTACATTTCATATTACAGGAAAATTATATGTTATAGCTTGTATTGTGTGTTGTGTTATAGGGGGCTCGTGGGGCTTTTCTACCTCATTGCCAAATCGATTAACTCCATGAAACAGAAATTGGAGAAAGTCGCCAAAGCAATTTGCAATGTTTTCAACATGTCTTTTAAATTATATCTTTAAATTAAGATTGTACATTACATTTGGGGTATATATGTCATGCGTTTTTGTATGAAAGTAAACATCAGGCAAGAAAAATAGCCTTTTCTTGGCTATCCCAGAAAATTATCGCGTTAATTTACCGCTAGATGGCTTTTACTAATGATATCTCCAACTTAACTAAAGTGTCTATCAGGTTACTCTAATCATGACAGTTTTTTTTGAGGTTTATGAAAATGTAGGCTTGCTGACGCTACAAGTTCTGTATACATTTATGCCACTGGAACTAATGCAGGGTGCATGACGTCAGCGCGCCTATTTCTCCTTAAGCCTCCAAAAAAACTCATCGTCCGACTAACCTGATAGATACTTTAGTGACTTTGGATATCTCATTAGCCAGCAATTTGAAAGACACTTTACATTACGCATCCATTACCAACGGATATTATAATTATTACTGAATACATTGGAAAATTATTGTAAACCGCGCTTACCTGACCAACTTTTCGTTCACCCAAAAAATAGCACTTTCGTTTCTTTTCCTACAATATACTATTCTTCTATTTCAAACAATGCACTAGAGTAAAAATTTAATAAAATTCCTCTATTTAAAAAACTATTTCTAAATCTATAACAAACTTAAAATAAGTAAAACTTGTGTGTATTTATAGACAAAAAGATGCAAGCCAATCAAATATTGATCATTTTTGCCTTTATTGTATTATTCTTAACTATTAAAAATTATAGTTAATAATACACATAACGAAAATTCATTCTTTTGTAAAAAAATGTGCGTAATGCCCGTTCGTAATATTCCGATAGCACACACTATTGGTTGCAGCTATCAATTACGGTTTGACAATAGTCAATAAAAATTCATAAATGCGCTAGATAGGTAGTTTTGGATATATATATTTTTTGTTAAATATGCATATTTATGAAAATGCGAGCATAGTTTAGGCAAAACTATAAAACTTTTTTGCGTCAACGCGATGGGGCAATAAAGGTCTCTCTGGTTGAATTTTTATAGAACATCAAGTTTGAATAATGTAGGAAAAAGTCTATTTCGTAAACATTGTGCTTTTAAATCAACATTATTCTGTCAATATTCGTTCAACTTCAACCCTTACATGATGGATTGCTTAGAATAATTGACTTATTATGTAAATACAATATAATATAACAAACTTACAATACAATTTTAGGTATGATTATTTAGGATTTTAAACAATTTATTATAACAATGTATATACGCTCAATTTGATTTTACGTATAGGAAATATCGGTTATGGCTTAATATAGCAACTACATTTTTAAGCTTGTTTCATGCTTGCACACAAACATAAATCACATGTCGTAAAAATACAATTTCTAGAAAAGATGTAAAAAGAAAAGGAAAAAATGTAATATATAGACATAAGAAACATGCCTGCAAGATAGAATTTTCTCTCTTTTTCATCATCATGATCATCATTTTACTTGTTTCTTTGTACGTTTTTAGTTGCTCCGCTCGTCAAAACAACAATTGTAACGGATTATTTTAATTAATTAAAATCAAATAGCAGAATTATCTATAAAATACGTAGGTGGTATAGGTAGTAAAAAACATTCTCTAGCTATAGCTTTTTTAATCAATTATTCCATTGTTAGGTTATCTTGAATGCTTATAGAAGGTTTAATCTCGATTTAATTAACCGCATACTGATTCTATTTAACCCGAAGCATTATATAACAATATTTTTTATATTATTTTTATATAAATAATATTATATCAAGGCAGCGCACACATTGCAATGCTTGTACCTACACACATAGACGATACGTGTGTGTACACATACACACATAGAATTATTTTAGAAATTGTCACAAGCTTTGTTCATCTAACAATAGCAGTAATTTGTTGCTTTGTAGCACACACACAAAATGCAACCAACAAAGGTTACATTAATAATTATCTACTAGTAGTCATAGCAAGAACTAATGAAAATTACTCTCTCTATCCATATGCATGGACAACATCCGCCTTCATCAGCAATGAAGAAAAATAATCAGATATTTTCAACGCACAATTGTGCGCATTATCTAAATTAATGCGCTTCGCTTTTGTTGTGCCATTTTTATTGTTTTATTCGCTCGTGGATGGCGGATCGATTCATTTTTTTGCAACTAGGTAGTTGCGAAATTAATTACTCCAAGCAAGGAATTTAATATGTAAATACGTTTATCGCTTGCGCTGCTGATTGAAGGAGCAATGCGATTTTTTGCCTTCGAAATAAAATCGTAGTGGCATGTCAGTATAATAATATAAGAAGAAAAGGAAACTTTTGCTGTTGCGCTCTATAAAAGATGTTCTTTAATTCAGAAGGTAAGGTATCGACGAACAGAAAACCACTTCCTAAATTCCATTAGTCCGATGGACTTTTAAAACTATTCACCACATGTGCGCTGATCTTTTATCCTTCTATCTTTGGCTTATATAGAATACACACTATTTATTAAATTATCTTAAAATTTAATTACATTAACTTTCGCATTGCTTATATATATTATCTACTAACTATAGTAGTCGAAGATTGGTCTTTCAATTTTTATAACACTATAAACATTTTTATTTTGCAGCGTCGCAAACGATACATTATCTATATTAAATAAACTATTTAATCAATTTAATGTTTGCAAGTTGTAAAATTTACACAACAAGTGAACGTTATTGGCAAAGTTACGTTTTAATAAAAAAATATATAATTTTTTTAAGTAAATTCACATTCCCGGCGCACAAAAAGTCTAATTTTAAATAATTCAATTCAAAGCAGACAAATTTATTCAACATCACATTAAAAATTCAAATAAGTTAAATTTGTATTCAAAATATCGAAGGCAAAATCAAATTTAGAAATGTAAGTGAATTTTTGGAACATTTGTTATTCCATGTAGAAACTGGTTACATACCACAGCACTAAGTATTATCCTCCAACTGCAGTATAATTTTCGTTAAAATTGTTAATGCCATTATTAAAAATGTTAATTGCGAAAATTACACATAAATTCTCCAAATTTATGACATATTAAACATATTTTGGTAGAACACAATTAGTGGAAGCTGACTTAGTGGAATGCATAAATTACGCGAAAACTACAGATATATAATTAAATTTAGATTATTTATTAATTACTTGGGATAGAACAACAAACTGTCATTTCCAATATTGCTGCAATAAACACAAACGAAACGTGGTATTTGTGATGATAGCGTGGTAGAAAAAACATGCTAGAAAAACCGAAGATGTAATCTGCTCGAAAAACTACAAGTAAGTACATTAAAAAAGGTAAAATTTCCAGGAAATAACGCTTTTATTACAACTAGTAAGTTTTCCAGATTATCACTAAAGCTTTATCTACGCTGCACAATCTTTAAAATATTTCAGATAAAAATTATATTATTCTATAAAGTTTTATACTAATAATTTCATCTATAAAATTATAGGATGCGCACCGTTTGCATCATTTTATAGACAATGTAATAATATTTCTATGAGAGGTTGTGTATGTACATTATTTATATTTTAATTTTAATGCAAACATTTTATGTGAAATCAGCTAATTGTGCATAAAAAATATTGAAAAACTATTAAATGTAAATTGTTCCTCTTCTTGGACGATAACGAATAGATTTAGTTTGCGATTTGATTCATATTGAAAGTGTACAAATAAGGATGCGCACTGTTTGCATCATTTTATAGACAATTTAAATAATATTTTTATGCTGTTGTGTACGAGTATGTACATTTCTTATATTTTAATTTTAATGGAACGAATATATAAGTTCTATTAAATGTACATTGAAATCCTATTATTTTCTATAAAAATCAGTATTAGTTATATCGCTGAAGTGTAAACGACATTCTTTTATTGTACGCTAAATAACTAGAGTTTTATACCAAAAAAGCCATTTTGCCGGAAGTGTTGCAAATTTGCTTTAATTTTGAGAAAAGGGCAGCTGATTGTCGTCAATTGCTGTGTGATACATGTTCCACTAATAAAAATGTGCCATTACTAGTTGCGACGATTTAAAAGTGGAAAATTTGACATCAGTGTCAAATAATGCGCAGGACGACATACAGAGTTCGAAGGCGGCGAGTTGGAGACATTCATGCCAAGTTAACTAAACCATCATTGAAGAACACAATCAACATCATAAACAATAATTTATGCAATTGAGCTGAGTATTGAAACTGAAACACAGCCCAATGCGCTAAAAGACATGGTAGAGTAATTTTTCAGCACAATACTCTTGTTCACTTGTTCTGGTCGATGGCCCATGACTTAGCAAAGCAGCATTACACATCTTTCGAAGGAGCCAAAAAAATAGGGCGAATTTTGGATTGAGTAAAAAGACGAAAAAAAAATAGGCACAGAATTCGTACGCGACCTAAAAGATGGGACAAGAGTCGTAGTTAACGAAGGATAATACTTTCTATAAGATTAATTAATCAATTTGCCTGAATGAAGCTCTAAAATTACAATAAAAAGTGTAAAAACTTATTAATAGACCTTAGATAAAATAGCAAACATTTTATGTGCAATCAGTTAATTGTGCATAAAAAATATTGAAAAACTATTAAATGTAAATTGTTCCTCTTCTTGTATGATAACGAATAGATTTAGTTTGCGATTTGATTTACATTGAAAGTGTGCGCAAGCAAGAATGCGAATGTAAATTTGCAGCGATTCGAAAATCAAAGATTACTTTTCGAGCGCGAATATTCTCTCTGTCGTTGCTGTACCTTAGGAAGGTGCTTATTGTTGGAAGTTGCGCTGCTGCAGTAAGTGTCCCATTCAAAAAGTCTGTTTGTCTAAGTGTTTTCCCAATAAGTTGAGAGGCAAAAGAGGATAAGGATCTGTGATTTTAAAATTGCAAATTTGTTACATTTACTCTTTGCATCAAGTGTGAGGTTTGTTTTGTAAATTGAATTTTCAGCGCGCTTAAATTTTTCGCCCGAAAATATGGACCGGATAATGTTGAAGAAAATTTTCGGCAGACATAAAATATTTTTTATGCATACGAAATATTTTCTATTTCAAGCATTTGTCTTCAAGTTTGAAATAAGATAAAAGCAGCTTTTATATGAAATTTATTACAGTTTTCAATTTAGGCTTTTGTTTTGTTTCCAAATTGAATTTTAAAAATTCGATAATGAGTTTTGTTTGGAAGGATATAAACGTAAATGAAAGCGACATAAAACCGAACTGAATGCTGCGTAAAAACATGTGTAATTGATCAAAAAAAATCGAAACTTTTATGTGCGTTTTAGGTGGCAATTAAATTTGATAAATGCATTTCGGGAGGTGAAATAAATACTAATAATTAACGCCGATTAGGTAGCTTCATCATTATCATTATTATTATAGCATTACCGCATTCGTATTTATTATTATTGCGAGCAAGTACTTAAAAGTTGCGTTATTATTTATTTACTACGAGATAAAAACCTAAAATATATACAATACAAAACAAAAAATATATAATACCTATCTCTGAAAATCTTTGATAAACTTTGCTAACAAACAAAAAGTACTCGTAAAGAGATTAACAGAGAGAGCAAACCCTTAAAACATTTCTTAATATATTTTAATATATAAATTTCATTTATTAAGCCAACAAAAAAAGTAAATTATCTTTAAAAGCAGTCCGAGATAAAAACTTTATTCACACACACACACACACACACACACAAACAAAATTAAACAAAGCTAATAAACTTTAAAGAAATTCAAACAAAGGCTTTAAATTTATAAACCTTTAATTATGCTAACATGGCCGAAAGTTTAATTCAGTTAAGAAAAACACATAGACACGCGCTGAGACGACATGAAAAAATAAAACGGAAAAGTAGTGACATTTGTTGTATAAAAAAGAAGGAAAGATATAAATGAAATAACATTTGCCCTTTGCACTTTAAAAATATATTGGCTAATAAAACTTTTCAGCTTACTTTATACCAGATACAAAGTGATTTTAGAAATTGTATCTTTCTTATATCCATTTTATACAAAGTTCAAATACATTTGTCCTTTTCCTATCATGCATTTACGTAAAAATCGAAAACACACAAAAAAAACGAAAAAAAATTAATAACAGCCAAATAACGTTCGTTGACAAATTGACAACTTCATATCGCCAATCACCGAACCAATATATTATTAACCAATTCGCGTCGTAAAATGCCAACAATTTACGACGTTCGAAAAAAAAATTCAACAAAACGTTGATATATTACTTTGCAAAATATGTCCAACAAATTGAACTAATGTTCTGTAAACAAAAACACAACTTGAATATGCCACAAGAAAATTGATGTTCAATATTTACATTAAAAAACCAAACAAAACAAACGCAAAAAATTCAATTAAAAACCGAAAAGCAAATATTTAGCGTAATTCAAAGCGACAGTTATAAAAATGCCCGACGTTTTCATGGCGGATGCGCCGCGACTCACCCGCACCACCATGCATTTAGAGTGTATCAAATCAGAAAATGAAATTTCATCTACATTTACATTTATGCTAGCTGGGATCGGAAGCATATATAATTCAATTATAAATAATATCGCTATCATATAAAATGGATGGCACACTCCTTATGGTTGCAGAGAGATAGAATTCATGATTAGCAGTTATAATTTAATTAACACTCTGGGTGCCTTTATTTCACATCAATGCGTTGCCAAATACTGCCAAATTATTAATGTTCACATTATTATGCAAATAAATTTACAAAAAAAAAGTGCAAGCTAGCAACATTTTGCAAATTATACTTAAATTTATTGAACATTATTTACGCTAATTCCGCTGCCTTATTAATCCCAAACATGTAAAATATGACCCTTTTTAAGCACCTTTCATTTTTATTTCCACAAAATTTAAATAGCCCCTTGCACAAAGAACACATTAAATATTTTTATGTTAATAATCTTAATGTACAAAGGAATTAATTGTAAACCATTAACTATTTCCAGTATACGTTATAAAGTACTAATCAAATCATTCTGCAATGCATATAACTATTTCAAAACACGTGGGTTTGCCAGAGGCTTACTCATAACTTCAAATTTCATCGTCCAAAGTTAATTTTCTAACAAATAAGTGCATAAAATAAACTAATATTGCTACATGACAACAATAACAACAATAATGTACAAAATACGACCTTTTTAAGCACCTTTAATTTTTATTTTTACAAAACTTAATTCGTCTCTATACAAAAAACACATTAAATATTTATATGTTAATAATCGTAATGTACGAAGAAATTAATTGCAGACCATCAATTATTTCCCACTAGAAAAAAGATGCGAGTAAGTGCGTAATGAAATGCTAATAAAATCATTTTGAAACGCGAAACTCTTTAAAATCACGAGGGTTTTGTAATGACTTAGGTACTTATGACATCAAATGTTGCTATGTAAAGTTGATTTTTTAACAAACAAATGCATAAATTATATTATGATTATGATACTCTTTTAGTACCTTTAATTTTTATTTTCATACAATTTAACTCGCACTCATACAAAAAATACATTAAATATTTATTTCTTAATAATCTTAATGTACAAACTACAAAAAATTAATTGCAAACCATCAACAATTTCTAGCTAGAAAGAACGACAGGTCTTGAAAGTTTAGCCAAGTATTCATAAGAAGCAAGTACGTTAGAAAGTACTAATAAAATGATCCTATAATGCCTAGTTATTTAAAAACACTCGGTTTTAGTAAAGACTTACTTATAACGACAAATTTATTTGTCCACAGTCATTTTTTAACAAGTAAATACATAAAATAAACTATGATTGCTGGGTATACGATAATAATATGCAAGATACGACAATTTTTAAGCAACTTTCATTATTATTTTCACAAAACTTAAATTGCCCTGATACAAAAACCCCATTACATATTTCTATGTTAATAATCTTAATGTACAAAGAAATTAATTGCAAACCATCAACTATTCCCATCTAGAAAAAATTCTTAAGTCTTGAAAGTTTGACCCTTGCAAATGATGTCGGAAACTTGCCCCACGCCGAACATCAGTATTAATATTATTTATGTGCCAGCAAAAAAGGCTAGTTCAGATTTATTAGCTTAGCTGAAACTATAACATGTTATAAATTTTGCAATGCAAGAAAAAAATCCATTTCAACTACACATATATTTAAGATGTTCCGTCTTAATTGCAAAATTTATTATTTCGGACGCTTGTGACAAGAAAATAATTTACACACTTGCTAGGCATTAATTGTCTGTAATCTTCGAGCATAGATCGCAGCAAATTAATCGTGTTCCTCAAAGATTAGATTGATTTTATTTCTACTCGACTAACTTTGCATTGTTAAAATCAGATACTTTAAATGAATTCCCTTCAACATCTTAATGCTATTTTGAAGTTATTGGTTTTTATAATCGCTTTCCGTACTCGTTTTTTTATTCACAAATTTTCAATCAAAGTTTTTCAATTTTTCTTGAAAATAATGCAGCTTTCCCAATTGTATTTTATTATCTAAACATGACAAAATGTTTCGATTTCATTATCTGTTAATGTTAGTTTTCAATTCCACTAAAAATAGTTTTTAATTTAGTTTAGTTTACTGAAATTTTTAACAAAAATCACGGATGGTTTTTAAGGTAATGAAAAAAATTTTTGTTTTTATTTGATGCCAATATTAACTGTGAAATTTTTCAATAAACTATAAAAGTCGCTCGAAAATCCGGCTCTTACTACTTCGGACGCTCATTAATGTGCAATAAAATAAAATGAAAGTTAAAGGAGATTTTACGATTGGGACTAAAATAAAAGAGACTTGTGCCCGCTAACATAAACGAAAAATAAAAGTTCAAATAGCTACATGTCTAGTAAATTTATTAGACTAGTAAATTTATGAGTCAATAGTTTAGGGTATCACAAAACGAAGTAATTAAGCGAATAACGCTACTTTTTGAGTAAATTAATTTACTGGCACTTTTTTGTAAGTTGATAGTGCATTTGTATGCTTTCATGGGTTGTACAATAAAAAGATCCGCGATTTTATATTAATAAGATTAATAACGAAGGAGCCGGTTTACATTCACTAATCCGACAAATTTTCTATTTTTGTACGATTTCATTTATCCGCCGTCTCTTTCATTCCAAGATTTTTTGAGCCATGCTCCAAATTATCCGTAGTTTTATTTTCCTGGTATCTTTTGTCATGGTCTCAACCCTCCAACTACACACTATTAAGTTACTGATTTACATTCACTAGTCCGACAAGTTCTCTATTTTTACACAATTTCATTTATCGCTCGTGTTTTTCATTAGTGTTGATTTTCATCCATGGAGTATTTATACACGATTTTATTTCCCTAGTACCTTTTGTCACAGTCTCAATGGTCCGACTACCCATTATTAAAATCAGCCGGTTTACACTCACTAGTTCAACAAGTTCTTTCGTAAACAAAACAAACGTTGACATAAAGCTCCATCTTGAAAAGTTATGAGAGTTTTTAATGTATTGAGCAAAAGAACTTATAGTATTGTAATAAACGTTAATGTATAAAATCACTTTAAACTTAATTATAAACACAACGCTTATCTTACAATAATTTTAAATAAAATGCAATGAACATTTTAGTAGTTGGTAAATGGAGTGGCTACGTTTCCATCCATTTAACATTTAATTTGAAATTATATTTATCGCTAAAACATAGCGCGTAAAAATTATTAGCTATTTCACTACATCTACGTTACCACTACAAATAGTTACCATCCCATTATTACATCCTATTAATCTCATTTATTAAAACAATACTGTTATGATATTGTAAATGCAAGCAAACATTGTATCGTAATGTGCAAGTTGTAATTTTAATTAATTATTTAATGTAATAGAGTTATTGTAAATGTAATCATGATAACGTTTATATATAGATAATGAAACAAATAGTTGGCAAATAAATATAAATCATTTTTGCATTAATGTGTTTGAACAAAAATTTCAATCATAAATCTTGAAGGCCATGAAAAATTTTCGAGTGTTGAAATGATTTTGTAAAGCAATTTGTTTTGGTGTGTATCTAGCAGCGAAATGTCGTTCAAAATGAATATAAATGCTTTCACTAATGGTCACAACTTGTTCGTAACGCGAGTTTTTAATTGTTCGCAAATTGTGGAACGGGAGGAGCTGCTCTGGCTGCGGCGCATCTTACTTCCTCTAATTGAATATACCAATATTTTTTTACGGCAAAAAAACTTTCCAACCCTTTTTATTATTGTCATCCGTAATAATTATAATACGCCCGTTCGTAAAAAAAGAGCGTCAAGCATTAAAGTTTTTTGCGCGCTCTGTTTGCGCTTGTACTTCGACATGTGTTTTTCCAAGTAGAAAGCGAGCAACTTAACACAAAACAGGAAATTTACACTTTTTCGCTCGATGTGAGTATGACAATAAATGTGCAAACACTTTGCTAAGTTTTTTTTTTCGGGGTAAAGATTATGTTACGAATTTATGTACTCCAGATGCTATTTATTAAAGTTTAATCCCTTCACTGGATACTTGAGGCTTTATTTTCATTATAAAAACGGAATACTGTGTACGGAAGCGACATATATTAAACTGGAAACACATAAACTCGATATTATTAAGAATTTTATAAATTGCCTGATTAAAAAGCGGAAAATTTATGACAGTGCCCCATAACGTTATCGTTTAATTAAGAAAAGTGTTATATTCGCTGGGCACATAATTAATATTTTTATTTAATTTTAATGAAATAATGTAATCACAAAAGTCGGCAATAAAATGGAATATATATGTATGTATAATACAATATTGTATAAGGAGACGCATAAACCAGGTCCTAATCAAACTTTATTAAGTAGCTTGTTGTGCCGAAAGCTTTTAGCTTAAATTTTTTATTAATTCATTTAAAGTATTATAACATATAATTCCATATAGAACACAGAATGCATCCACCTTTATCATACACACATATATCTTAATCAACATTAATTAAGCGTTTTTACTACAGAATTGTGGCAGATATTATGATTTATACGCCATTGTGCGGTTGCATTAATGAATCAATTATAATATTAATGCTGATGATGTGGATTGATAGACGGGACAATAAATATTTTTTTATCCATTGTGCGTTAATGATTAATAATAGGAGAGCAAGAAAAATTATTTTTGATAGACAAATGTTTAATGCAGCAAACGCGCTATTTATTTATATCTATAATATATAATGCTTTTTTGACCATATAATAAAGAATAGAATAAAAAACGTATTGAGGACAATCCATCTATAAAGGTGTAAAATAAAAATTGATTGCGATCATATGAAGCAATTTAAACTTCCAATTACAATTAAAAAAAGCTCGTATTGTTGTGCGTGTGTAAATAAATGGAAGCAATTTAGAGTTTTATTTGTAATTATTAAAACGAAAGCTTTATGTTATCAATTACGTTTATTAAATAAGTGAGTGGCGGCAAACAACGATACGTTGCTTTAGTGATTAGCAAACTATATTAGTTCTCAATTGACTTTACTGATTGAAATTATTGAAATATTCAGCTGACTCCACTTTTTGCAAACTTTAGTAATTGATAATCTTTCAAACATTGCTCAAACTCTCCTAATTAATGCGGCAATTCGCTTTGAATGTTACACCTTCGTATCAATTAAATTGATTAAAAATTTTACATATTTCAAGTGACTATAAAAACTTAGACAAATTATTCTATTTATTGAATTTATACTTTTAAATTTACTCTTTGTACATTACACACATACCTATATATCTAAAAAGAACGACAGAATGTTTTAATATGTTATATATTTACATATATTTAAACTTTCATCATTTAGAATATTTAACGTAGTTTAAAATAATAACTTATTTGCAAAAAACTTGATGTAATCTTAGGTTGATAATTATTGTTTGAAAATTGTATGTATATTCTGAAAGCCAGCTAATTAAATAAATATCTATGCAAAATACAGGGTTACACAAAATTTATACAATAACTAGAGAACTTCGTCAGTGTATTTTCTATAGATGTTTACAAATAGCAAAACCAACTATAATTCTACTTGACAATAATATGGTTTATATAAAGATTTTTTACTCTAAAAAGTTGATAGAGAATAACCTTACCAAATATTAAAGATAATGGAAAACGGTTAAGGAAACCTTAGCTAAGGGAAATCGAAAAATTAGTGTTTGAATTGTTATAATTTACAGTTAAAATTGGATTTGTTTTTATAAGAATATGCTGAAGAATAATGTTACAACCTTTTATAACAAATAGTGGATTTAATCATGAACATGCAAGTTAAAAATTACAAACATGTAAATAGATGTATTATAATGCAACTATAATTTACTATCAATTGCTGATGAATGTGGACGAAAGTAATTTGAAAGTTAATACAATAATAATAAAATAATTGCGGACAGACTGACTGACTGACAGCTTTTGAAATTGAATAACTATTGGGAGATGTGTTTCTATAAAGATATGCTAAAAAATGACGTTACAACCTTTTATAACAAATAGTGGATTTAATCATGAACATGCAAGTTAACAATTACCAACATGTAAAAATATGTATTATAATGCAACTATAATTCACTATCAATTGCTCATGAATGTGGACGAAAGTTAATACTTCTAAAATAATAAGAATAAATATTGCCGACAGACCGAATGACTGGCAGCTTTTAAAAACAATTTTTGAGAATCAAGGGACTCTAATTCGTGCTCATTCGGTGAAAACTATTTCCCGATTGCTATCTCATTACCTATAAATAATACAGGGTACAAAGAATAAATTAAAAAATTAAATTTAATAGAATAATAGACAAGTTCTGTAAAATAAGCAAACATAAAGGAATAAAATGAAGATAAATGTCTAAATATACCAACATAAAATACAATCGAACGGGTACAAATAAATAGATGTGCGAGTTTCGCAACACGTGAATAGCTCTTACCAAGCTAGCTAATTTAAATGATAAAAAGACGTGGTGGTAATAAATAAATAGCAGCGAAATGTAAAGTTGTACATACTACTCTTCTACGTCTACTACATAATGTGGTGGTTCGTTGCTTATTTAACGTATTTCTTGCCGAAAAATAAAAACAACAAGGATGTTGTACGTAAAAAATTCGGCGTAAAAGTTGCTCGCACAGATGTTGCCAATAAAAGCAATTACAAGAGATTGAGTTATGAAAAAAATGTAGCAAAATATATTGTATGAAAGATATTAATTACGAATGTAGACAGAAAACAAACGTATTTTTTGTTAGATGTTATTAATTTTTAATTAATTACAACAAACAGAAATTCAGTTAGAAACTGCTACTATGATAATATCGTTGAATTCAAAACATGTGTCACAATAGATTTAATTAAATTAATCAAGCAATATAAAAGTTTATATGCAAAGTGAAATTTCTGAAATTTAAAATTTTGGTATAAAACTCACGTTTATTTTGCGTTTGCATTTTTATTATTTTTGTGTGACGTTTTTATGTGAGGAAAAGGTCTTGGCACTAAAGTGCGTGATTTGTAATAGGACAATAATAATTTTATTTTGCATTTTATCATGTGCAATAAAGATATGCATGTTGAAATTGAAGATTTCTAGGTCAATTGGTTTAAAATGTTCATTATTGTAGGCTTATTTAAATTAGAAACACCTCGAGCGTAAAAACAAATAAATTGTTGCGTGAAATATGCACTGGAAAGTTTAAAATTGGAGCTTAGTTATTATTGTGCAAGTTGATTGATTTTATCATCATCGCTCGCAAATTTTGAGTTTGGCTGCTGCAATTAAAATTGTTTGATAATTAAAACTATATAGTTATGTTTTTCTTGTTGAGCACACAATTAAAACAACGTTCGATGCATAATTTTAATGCAACATTATCGAGATTAAACGACAGGATTTAATACATAATTTCCAACAAACTCATTTATTCATATGTTAATCTTGTTTATCACATTTTGCAAATTACAAAAAGTTCTATCCCAATAATGTTTATTGTTAATAAATCATTTTGCGTTTTAATAAAAATTACCTACAAGAAAACTGCCAATGCAATTGAATGAATGGATATGAAAAGGTTACATATCTGTACTCTACATAGATTGCACCATTTATATTTAGACTTACTATTTTCTTCAATATAAAACTAGACCATTTCCAGTGAATGAATTTAATTTTAAAAAAAACATCAAATCTAGTTCAGAATAGTCAAATATATTCTGAACTAGAGGTTATACTTTTTGAAATACAGCAAAAACGTGAAGTTAAGAGTAAATAGATAATTGTAGTGATTGTAGTGAATTAAATGTAACAATCGGAAACACAAATCTTAGTGATATGCAATATATATATATATATTATGAAACTAGTTCTGTAATACTCATTTATAAAACAAATGGCATAAGTGACAGTTTACGGTGCGAAGTAGAGATTTTAAATCGCTGAGTGCGGTAGTCACTTATTACATCCGCTTCATGTGTACAAAATTTTACGCAGGAGTACATACATCAACGAGATAGATAGCGTTAGACTTCAGAGACATGATAATTTTCATAATAAATAATGTAGATAATGTAATTATCAGAACATTCGATTAACCACTTATGCAAAAGTGAGAAGTTTGGTAGCACCAATTTGACTATTATAACGTTAAGTCCATAAATATGCAATGATTGCGATATTATATTAATAAACAATGTTTTATATGTTATATACCTTTATTTATTGATTGAAAATGAAAAAATATAAATGTAGCAAATGGCATAAACAAATCAAATATTTTTTGTTGAGTAATTTCAGGTTAACTGAACTCTAAACGATAAAATAGAAATATTGGATAAAATTATTAAAAGGTTATTTGTAGCTCCCGAAATATTTTGAATTTTGTTGCTCTTTCATACAAACTAATTCAAATTAAATCAGTCAACTATTTTGAAAACGTTAAATTTGTAAATTATTAAAATAAAGAATTCAACTCTAAAAACATTTTATAGTGTATTTTTAGAATCAGAATAGCACTACTTTATATCCTTAAGTAGAAATATATTTTATACAAAATAACTTGCTTTATCTTTAGATATTTATTCTGTAACTTTAACAATGTAGAGTTGTTTGAAGAATTCCTTAAACCTATACAGACTGATTCATAAGAAATAAAATAAACTGGAAACATATGCAAAGACATGAAACTATTAAATAATTTTCATAAAACCTACACAAAATTTTCTTGAACATAAGAATTACAATACTTTAATTCGTTGTGTTAAATATCCATATCAAAGAGCATTTCTCAATCTTTAAGTATTTGCAACTACCTCCACCTACATGATTTCAATTATTAGTAGCAAATTTTAAGTTATAGTAAATAATGTGCCTACAGGGTTATTAATTAATGGGCCAGACAAAGATGTTGCTCACTCATTCTGTTTGATTCATGTGTACCATAAGTACACTAGGTAGAAGCCGCCAGTAACCAATTTAATTTTGGAAAGAAACATTACGATTTCACTAAAATCAACATTTTATTAACAATCTGTAAAACTTGTAAAACATAAAAGTCTTGCATTTTCATTACAAATTACTAAAATAACTTTATTACCACACACGACACGGAAAAATAAAAATTTAACTTCTTGTAGTAACTTGTGATTTTATAGCATAATTCAACTTTCTTACACAACAATATCACTCTACATA